>CM062819.1:584745328-585006421 GCA_031772625.1 Pinus tabuliformis | reverse complement strand
AAGCCCCGAGCATCACCTCTCCAGAAAGTGATATTTTGGGTCGATCGGCTCAAAAACATCATTTTTAGCCCCAACGCACCCTGCATGCATGTCCACTTGCAATGGTTACAAGTTTCATAACTAAGCACCTGCACTAATCGGCATAGGTTTCTCTACTCTAGAGGTGCGATGGTTCTAGAATTTCAGGAAAATTAAAAAATATTTCTGAAAGTTCTCCTTCCTGAAGCTTGTAAGTTGATTTCAACTATTTACCCTGGATAGATATCTCAAATTCCTTCTATAAATGACTTGTCTCTTATCCTTTGAGCTTATCCCCCATCATAAGTGGATCTCAAGCCTAGATTGGTAAATCCTAAACTACCATGTTTACCTTATATAATTACTGCCTCCCATAGAGTCTAAGTTGGCTTTTGGAGATTATTTGTGCCATCATATTGTTGCTTTGAGCTTAAGGAATCATCATCCATTTGAATTAGGGTTGAATGTGAAGGTTTTCTTTGTGGCAAGGAAGGACAAAACAATTGGGGAGATATCTACAAAGTCAACTTCCATATATGGTTCTAGTTCTCTCCTTTATTTATTAATACAAAAAGCACTTTGTTTTATTATACTTGTGTCATGTTGATACTTATGTATTTCAATGCCACGTTGACCCATTGATTAGAGACATTTGATTATGCTATGTGGATATTGTAGTTCCTTTTCTTGTTTTAGTCATTGTTGTAGGTTCCATTTATAGTGTGTAGAGCTAGAATTGGAACTTACAAGCGAAGAGAAGAGGAGGACTTATTATGGATCCTAGGTAGGTCTCTTTTCTGTATTCTAATCTCTCTAAGGAAAAATTAGATCATTTTTGTAACAACCCTGATTAAAAACTCATGTAAAAATATATAAGACCACGGATGATGGGACACATATTCCAAGCTGAATGGTGGGGGGGAAATCCTAGTGGGTGTTGATTTGGTTTATTATGGCTAAGGAAATTGGCAAAGGCAATGGAAAAGGTTTTGGAAAGGAAAAATGGCATTTTTGGAGCATTTATTTATGAAAATAATGGAAATTAGGAGAAAAGGGAGGTGAAAGGTCACAGGTTGCATATGAGGAGGAAAATGAAGGAAAATAATGGAAAATGAAGAAAATAGAGGCCTCATTGATTAAAAGGCTTCTGACAATCAGTTGGGAAGCTCTTAGTCAGTGTAAGCTCTTGGCTTAAGTTTTGGCTATGGTTTTGCATGGGATCAAGAAAGGAAAAGAAGGCAAGAGGAAGCAAAGATCAAGCAGGGAAAGGTAGGATCAAGCAACTAGAGTAGGATTCATTGAATATATCTATTTGCATGTGTATTTTCCTTTCTAGATTTGGCATATATGGTATTGCATGTGGTTCTTTTATTGTTGTGGCATGGGTTTTACCAGGTGTAACAGTGTTTTCAGCCTAGCCTTTCCATTTCCAAATAGCCATGGTGTGATGGGGTTCTCATGTTTTGGCTAAGCTAGGTTTTCGGATGGATTCAAAGATGAGTGAGGTGGATCTCCGAAATGATAGAACACATGGCCTAGTAACCCCTAAACCAAACTATGGGTTGTGGTAAAGCCAGATTTTATGTTGCCTTGGATGGCCTAGGAATCCTTGTCGGTGAATGGAAGGATATATGGTAAATCATAGAGGAGGTTTGCTCTCTGTTAGGCCTAGTAATCCTGGGTTTGGGATATGTGGTAAAGCTTGGAGAGTGGGTCTCAGTTTAGGGCCTAGTGATCTGATGTGGATTGTAGTAGAACATGGGAGGCTAGGGTGTCGGTTTAGGGCCTAGTGATCCAATTTTGGATTGTGGTAAAGCCTGAGAGACTAGGGATAGGAAAATTCCTCATGGTGTAGGTGGAGAAATTCAGTGGCATCCATGCTTATTGGCCTAGTGATTGGGTGGAGATCATGGTAAAGCCTATTATGATGTGTTCATTGTGTTGGCTTAGTGATCCATTATGGATTATAGTAAAGCCTGGTTTCTATTGATGAGGGTGAGGTGGTTTAGCCTCGGTATGCCCTAGTTGGTTCTTTTGGTTGAGTCCCACATTCATGCTTGGAATATGTCACGGGGGTGAATGGCTGAAGAGGCATTGTATGGTCAGATGGAACGTGGAAGTCCCATCCCAGTTTGGATTTTGCATCATCAATAAGAGGTTATTTCTCCTTGTATTTGTATGAGAATTATATTAGAGTATATGAGGTTTATATGGTGGTGAGTTCATTGGTATTTATGTCCCTATTATGTTAGTTATGTATATGTTTTATGACAATAGCTACGTATGGCTCCCATCATGTTTTGTACTTGTATATAATGAAGAATGTATCTATGACCTAATGGATGGAATGGAAGTTAATGTGTTGAGGCATCAATGCTTCACAACGAATCCCAGATAAGTATGATACCCCTATGCTTAGATATTTTATTTACACCTATAGATTACACATTCGTGATATGTTTGACGAAATGCCTGTGATGGCTAGTAGAGGTCCAGTTAAGGTCTCATTCAAGTAATTTATTTAGTAATGTGATTTCCATGTCATGTTATTATTTTGAAGGTATCATGAAGTTCTAGGCAGTGACCTTGGATTTGGTCCTGAAAAAGTGGCTTTAATCTCAGGGACTTTGTCACAGAACTGGAAAAATGAATCTCTTGACGCTGGTAAGAAATCCTGTGAGAGCGACTTTAGGTTTTTAGACATTGTAATGCCTATACCATGAGAGATATTGAGGCTTAAGTTGTCCAAAATTTCAGTGGGACCCAAGGGAAAGTTGCCTGAAATATTGGATTAGTTCCTGAGGGTCCTAATGTTGAAGTTGAATGTGTATATGGTGTGTTTCCGTCGGTTCCACTTCCTTAACATGACTTAGGAGGTCGAATAGTATCATAGTGGCCTCTCATCGCATTTTTACTCTGGTTGGTTAGTTGCTTGGGAAGATGTGGGAGGAGGGTGTTACAAAGTGGTATCAGAGCATGATTCACCCTTCAGACTGGATGGGTTGTGTGTTGGTCATGCATTCATGTTGGTTGCATATGTGTTTCTTTTGCTTGTAGTCCATGTGATTGTTACATTTTCATGGTGTTATTGATGGTTGTAGTGATGTCACCATGTGAAGGTTGAAGGTGTTGTCATGGAGTATGTTTTCATGTGTGTATGGTTGATTATGCATTGTTATGCACGTTAGTGTTCACATGTTTTCAAGTGCACGTGATGTGGTTGTTATTTTCATGCATGAGGTCATGGTTTCTGTAGTTGATATGGTCATGCATTGATGACTGGACCCTCACTAGAATGAAGTGTATATGGTTTCGTACTCATGTGCTATATGTCTATATGCAGTTGTTATGCATGCATGGTCTTGGTCATAGTTATGCATGAAATGTAGGTCAAACATGCCTTGTGAAGTAATGGTATGCAATTTAGGTCATCACGGTGCTATTGGTTGTTATGTTGCTAATGTGTTGGCTGAGATAGAGCAAGAGATTCAGATCATCATAATGAGGTTGCAACATTAGACTTTGGGGTAAGAGCAGATTGTCGTACATGTATTTTATGTTTTGCATGTAGGTATGTAAATTAAGGATTGTTATGCATGAATGACAAATGTTTATGAGCTTATGATGTGAACATATTAGATAGTTACCATTATGGATATCATGATCTTATTTATGCTTGAGTTGATATGTTGTGAAGTTATATCATGCTAACTAGATTGATCATGCAGACAATATAGCCTCCCCTGAGATACATCAAGGTATGAGTTCACCTATGTCGTATATTTGGTGCTTCATTGTTTGATTATGTCATCTATCTAGTGTTCAAGTGTTTTGTATCTATTACATCATCTAGTTATCTATTTAACATGGCATGTATGCAAGTTGGTTGAATGTTTGATGAATTGCATAATATGAGTATGTGTTCAAATGATATCATTTTAAGATGATTGTACTAATAAATATGTGTTGAGACAGTTGATATGTACTTGAGTATAAGTAGATGATAGTTGTAGCATTATCTCTAATCACTATGAGTTGATTATGGATTATGACACAATTGTTAGCCTTGGTAAAGGCTAATTTCAAATTGATACAGATGATTGTCTTGATGTTTGGAACATGCTTGGGATTAGCATGACAAGGTAACAATCAATGTGTTTATATAACTAACAGTTGGATGATGTGATAACACATAATAAGACTCAATTGCAATAAAGTAAAAAGATAGAAGAAAGGAATTGGGCAAGAAATCCTCTGGCTATGTTTGGAAACCCTAATTCCAAACGAATGAGTGCTTTGCATGCAGGAAGTCTTCTTAACCTTAATCTTGTTTGACATTATGTGGATATGTGCTAAAGTCATGAACTTGTATTTGACAGGTATATTAGCTAGTCTCTAGTTGCAGGTGGATTTTTCAAGGGAATTGGAATCCCTTGAGAGATGGATTGGATGTGCTCGGTTGTAAGAAACATGCTTGGCACAACAAGATAAGGTAACAAGTATGTTGCTATGTTTATTTATGCATTGACAGTTATTCGTTCATGCAAACATGATGCAGGGAATTGCGTGGAAAAGAGATTGCCGTGAGATTATGAAGAAGGCTCAGGTTGCTCTTTGCTTGGAAGCACTGGGAACCATGGGGATTGTGTCATGGTGTTTGTTGTTAGTCTTTTGTTTTTGGTATTTTGGTGATTTTTTGTGCTTGATTGTGGTTTTGTTATGTCTAGTGCAAGGCCTTTCCACTTTGGTTGTGGTGTCGTATTGTTGTTATTGGTTCTCATGATTTTCTTCTTGTGTGTTTCTTGGCTTGCCTTTTATGTTTTGAGTCTTGGGAATTGGTTGGGAAAGAGGAAAGTTGATGGAGATTGGGGAGGGCTATGTGGTACCCGACAAGTAATGTAAGAGACAGATGAAGCTCGAGTAAGCATAGCAGAAGGTAAGAATATGACATTCGGTTCAACTGGTTGGGTCCATTGTGCTAAATGGATGATGGAATTGAAGACATGGGAAGGGTAACCAGAAAAGGTAAGGTAAATGGATTTGAGGTGTAGGATTCCTTGGCTAAGTTGGGAACTTTGGTTCTCAACATTGTGCATGCTATGCACAAATAAGGAAGTTCTCTTAACCTTGACCTTATGTTATCTGGTAACTAGGTTATGATCATGATTATGTTGATGTTTATATATGTATGTATGTATGTATGTATGTATGTATGTATGTCATTTCTGACAGGGTCGTCATGGATCATGATTATTAACGCTAACATTTATATGTATATATGTGTGTGTGTGTGTGTGTCATTATCTGATAGGACCATGATTGTTTTATGCTAATGTTTATGTATATTTATGTATGTATCCATGTATCTATGTCACTGTTTGACAGGGTTGACAGGGATCGTTCGTGTGGAGAAATTATTTCTTATGCAAGTGAATGGCATGAAGAGATTCCTGGTTCATGAGGAATCAAGTGGGAAGAGTAGCCTGACCAATCTATGAGGTAAGTATCATGTGGTTATGAGTTGATATTATGTGATTATGTTATGTCTATTCTATGGACATGTCACTCGAGGGATACATCATCGAAATGAAAGCAGTGTGATCTGCGACATGCTAGGACAAGCATGGATAAGACATTAGAAGCAAAGTTGCTTGGTAAAGACAGTGTGGTTTTCAATGTGTGGTACTATTGTTGTGCATATGTTGTATATGTTGTGTATGTTGTACATGTTGCATATGTGTTGTTTTGTGCATGTAGTGTTCTGTATATGTAGTGTGTGTAAATGTTGTTTATGCAATGTTATGTATAGGATGGTACAGATAGTGTTGTGTGAATATTGCATATGCGGTGTTGCATACATATTGTATTGTATGCATAATGTATTTGTGACGTGTGCATATGGTTCTTTGTGCATGTTGGATATGTAGTGTTGTGTACAGATGATGCTATGTACATGTGGTGTTGCGTGCATGTTGTACATATGGTGCTAGGTACATATGGTGTTGTGTGCATGATTGTAGAAGTGGTGTTGTGTGCATGTAGTGATGTGTACATGTTGTAAAAGTGGCGTTATGTGCAGGTAGTGTTGTGTACATGTCATGGATGTGTCGTTGTGTACATGTAGTGTCGTGTACATGTTATGCATGTGGTATTGTATACACATTTTACAGGTGGTGCAGTGTACGGGTGGTATTGTGTACATCTTGTACATATGGTACTAGTTTACGTGTGGTATTGTGTGCATGTCATGCATATTGTGTTGTGTACATGCAGTACTATGTATGTGCATTGTGTAGTTGTGGTATCGTGACATGTGTATTCATTGTGTTGTACTCTGTGTGGGTACATGTATTGTGTGGCATTGTACATCGGGTATATATGTGTGAGTTGTGTTGTATATCAGGTGTATGTGTATGCATTTTGAGGTGTCACACGTTGTGTGCATATGTATATCTTGTGATGTACATTGTGTACATATATGTGTTGTGTTGTGTTGTACACTGGGTGTAGACTCATGTATTGTATGGTGTTGTATGTCATGTATGGTGGTATGGGTGTGATGCACACTATGTGTATGTGCACATGGTTGAGGAAAAGGAACTGGGTGTTTGTCAGGTGTGGAAACTGATCTAGCATGTGTACAAAATAAAGATAAAGGTGGAAGCCAAGGATTGATAAAAGGATAAGTATCAGTATTTTATTCAATTTTACCATGCATGTGATTTATGATTCTAGTCTATTATGATTTTATATGATCTATAGTTCTGGTTTATGATGGTCACATGTGATTTATGATTTTGATCTATGATGATTATGTTTTGAGCTAACCTAATGTGATGTGTTTACACATGATGATTTGATCAAACAGTTAGTTTGACTTGTTGTGACATGAAGTAAACATGATTGTAAGTGTAGCTTACTAACAAGCTACCGATGAGGTATGATTTGAAGTTATTTCAATTTGTTTTGAATCTAATGGAAATTATGTGCTTGGAATAGGAATGCATGCACATGCCCAGTTGGGTGATTGAAATCGAATGCAAGAATTGGTAGCATCAACAAAAGATATTGGAACATGCAGCAATATGATGGTAGAGTACTTCAGGAGCAGGGTCATTGTGGGACACTGGTACCCAATAGTGTCCATTGATTGCCATGACCATGTTATGACCAGTATGATGGTTTTCAGGCAGGTATATGCCTTGGTTTTTTTATCTTCCAATGAGAGGAAGCCTTGCCAAGGGATTGATTGCCCAGGATAGGGGATTCCAGGGAACTTGTAAGGTGAGTGACTACACAGAAGGGGTGATCAAATTACCTGAGGGACTGTGTAGCAGAGAATGGAAGGTCAGGGATATATTCTTTTTCGTCATGAGCATTACCAGATGGAATCAGATGCACATTGGGAGTGCACCCTGGAACAATGAGTCGGTAATTGTTCACTTAGAGGACAAGCAGTGCAGGAACATAGCATTGGACATTGGATGCAGCTTTGACTGTGGCAGTGGATTTTGGACTTCTTGGGAAGGAGGTTAATCTTGGTATTGCTTTGAGGGTGGAGGTGTAATCCTTTAGGTTCCCTTGTTGATTGATATGGGCATTGTATCCTTTTACTTGTTGGTTTAGAAAATGTGCATATGTGGTCATTACAAATATTGTAATGAGTTGTGTTATAAAGCTCCAGTATGCGATATGTTGTCATGTTGTCATGTTGTTTTACTTTTGAGAAGGTCATTCATTGTAAATACTACAACAAGCTAAGTTATAAATCTCCATGGGAAGTATGTTTTCTTTTCTTTTGGTCTTGCTGAGGTCTTGGTGTGGTTTAACACCGAGGACAATGTTCCCCAAGGGGGAGGGTTCTGTAACAACCCTAGTTAAAACTCATGTAAAAATGTATAAGACCACAGATGATGGGACACGTATTCCAAGCTGAACGGTGGGGGAAACATCCTAGTGGGTGTTGATTTGGTCTATTGTGGCTAAGGAAATCGGAAAAGGCAATGCCAAAGGCTCTAGAAGGGAAAAATGGCATTTTTTCCACATTTATTGATGAAAATAATGGAAGTTAGGAGAAAAAGGTGGTGAAAAGTCACAGGTTGCCTGTGAGGAGCAAAATGAAGGAAAATAATGGAAAATAAAGAAAGTAAAGGCTTCATTGATAAAAAGGCTTATGAGGATCAGTTGGCAATCTCTTAGTCAGTGTAAGCTCTTCGCTCAAATTTTGGCTATGGTTTTGCATGGGATCAAGAAGGGAAAAGAAGGCAAGAGCAAGAAAAGATCAAGCAAGGGAAGGCATGATCAAGTAGCTACAACAGAATTCATTGCAGATATCAATTTTCATGTGTATTTTCCTTGCTATATTTAGCATGCATGGTATTTCATGTGGTTCTTTCGTTGGTGTGGCATGGGTTTTTCCAGGTGTAATAATGTTTTCAGCCTCGCCTTGCCATTTTTGGATAGCCATGGTTTGATGGGGTTATCATGTTTTGGTTGAGCTGGGTTGCTGAATGGATTCAAAGCTGAGTGAGGTGGATCTCCAAAATGATATAACACATGGCCCAGTAACCCCTGAACTAGACTATGGGTTGCGGTAAATCTATATTTTTTGTTTCCTCGGATGGCCTAAGAATCCTTGCCGGTGAATGGCAGGATATACCGTAAAGCCTAGATGTGGTTTACTCTTCGTTGGGCCTAGTAATCCTGGGTTTGGGATATGCATTAAATCTTGGAGAGTGGGTCTCGGTTTAGCGCCTAATGATCCAATGTGGATTACGGTAAAGCCTGAGAGACTGGGGTCTGGGTTTAGGGCCTAGTTATCTAGGTTCAATTGCGGTAAAGCCTAAGAGACTAGGAGATAGGAAAACTCCTCACGGCGTAGGTGGAGAAATCTGGTGGCATCCATGCTTTTTTGCCTAGTGATTCGGTGGATATCATGGAAAATCCTATTATGATGTGTTCATTTTTGTGTTGGCCTAGTGATCCAGGATGGATTATGGTAAAGCTTGGTTTCTATTGATGAGGGTGAGATGGTTTAGCCTAGATATGCCTTGGTTGGTTATTTTGGTTGAGTCCCACATTCATGCTTGGAATATGGAACGGGGGTGAATGGCTGAAGAGAGATTTGGCTCAGCCATTCTATGGTCGGGTGGAATGTGGAAGTCCCATCCTGGGTTGGATTTTGCATCATCAATAAGAGGTTATTTCCCTTGTATTTCTATGAGCATTATATTGGATTATATGAGGTTTATATGGTTGTGAGTTCATTAGTATTTACGTCCCTATTATGTTGGTTATGTATATGTTTTATGACAACAACTATGTATGGATCTCATCATGTTTGTACTTGTATATGAATGAAGAACGTATCTATGACCTATTGGATGGAATGGCAATTACTGTGTTGAGGTATCAATGCTTCATGGCGAATCTCAGATAAGTATGAGACCCCTATGCTCAGTTCTATTATTTAAACCTATAGATTACACATTCGTGATATGTTTGATGAAATGATTTTCATGGCTAGAAGGGGTCCGGTTAAGGTCTCATTCAAGTAATTGCTTGATTATTGTCATTTCCATGTTATTTTATTATTTTGAAGGTATCATGAAGTTTCGAGAAGTGATCTGGGCTTTGGGCTTGAAAAAGTGTCTTAAATCTCGGGGATGCTGGCACAGAACTGGAAAAATGAGTCTCTGGACGCTGGCAAGAAATCCTGTGAAAGTGACACTAGATTTATGGGCGTTGTCATGCCTATAGCATGAGAGAGACTGAGGCTTAAGTTGTCCAAAATTTTAGTGGGACCTAAGGGCAAGTTTCCTGAAGAGTTAGATTGGTTCCTGAGGGTCATGATGCTGAAGTTGAATTTCTGTATGGCATGTTTCCATCGGTTCCACTTCCTTAACATGACTTTGGAGGTCGAATCATATCATAGTGGCCTCTTGTCGCATGTTTACCCCGGTTGGCCAGTTGCTTAGGTAGATGTGGGAGGAGGGTGTTACAATTTTGTCCTTTATTGTTATAGATCATACCACTAGGTCTACAGAGTTTATTTTTGTCCGCGGAAGTGAATTTCCCATATAACAATTATAAATCCAAAATCATTAACAAAGGGAAGGAATTTAATGATGCTCCTTTTACTTAAGAAAAAAACCTCTTTAGATGAAGGAGGGTATATGTACTTGGCTTCTTCAGTACACATGTAGATCATGAGGCATGATTGATCAATGTAGGGGAATCCTTTCATATGATTCTTCACAAGGAGTGGTTTTTCAAGTATGAAATAAATATTGGTGGTAATGTTTTCCTAGGGGATGACTAGATAGGCAGAATCATAGGACATGGAAATTTCAAGTTGAAGCTTATGGGTGGAAGTATTATAACACACCCTGATGTTTTCCACACCCTAGTATTGACCAAAAATTTGATCTCTATAAGAAATTTTAGCAATCCAGGTGTGAAGACAATGTTTGAAAATTATACCTACAAGATGGTTCGAGAGTTATAGCATTGCTAAGAGGAGTTTAGATTGGAATTCTATATAAGCTACGAGGAAGCACTATTAGTGATGGGTGCAACAACTTGATGTTCCTAAAGGTGGATCACAATAAGGAGAAACTCCTACAATGTCCAGAGAAAAGACTATGCAAGAGCATTAAATATTGTGTCATTTCAAAGAAAAGGGTGTTTGAGTACTAAATGCTAACGATATGGTAGAATGTATGTCTAAATGATATATAGATTTTAATTTATGCGAACATTTTTTATATGGGAAGTATAATCAGGTAAGATTCTCCCATGTTGTTAGGAATATTAAAGTTAGTGGATAGTGATGTGTTTGGATTTGTGTTGACTCCATCACTGAGTAAATTTGTGTACTATGCCTCATTTATAGATTACTTCTTGAGGAATACATGTATTTATTTTCTCTAGAAGAAATTTGAGGTTTTCTTCAAATTCAAAGAATTTAGGGCTCTCGTGGAAAATTAGAAAAAGAAGAAAATTAAGGTTTGGAGGATAGATAATGGTGAGACATATGTGGGAATAAATTTGAAGGATTTTGCAAGAAGTGTGGTATAGAAAGGAAGAAGACTACTCCATACACACCTTAGTGGAATGGAGTTGTAGAAAATTTGAATAGAACATTGATGGAGAAAGCAAGGAGCATGTTTAGTGGTACCAAGTTAGGTCAGGAATTCTGGGAAAGAGGAAAAGAACATTGTGTGGTACCTGGTAAATAGATCACCCTCATGAGCATTGGATGACAAGACTCCATATGAGGTATGGACTAGTGAGAAACCCTATCTTAAATGTATTAGGGTATTTTGATATGATTCTTATGTACACATAATAAAGGAGAATAAGAGCAAGCTAGATAAGAAGCTCAAAAGCACATCTTTATTGGATATAAAGATGGTTTGAAAGGTTATAATATTTGGAACCCAAAATCTATGAAGGTTATGTATAGAAGAGATGTGGTATTTAGAAATATAAAATATATTTTCAAATAGTAAGTCCGACAAAGGGAGAAAGAACTAAAGAAGAGGGAGTTTGAATTGAAGGATGATGAATCAAACTCTACAAAGGAACACAAATCGAAAGAATAAGAACCACATAATCCATTATTGAGGAGATTAGTTTAGGAAATAAGGAATCTAGAAAGGTATACTCCGCCTCATTTTTTCTCATATTTTGTTTTGATTATTGTTGATGATGATCCTAGAATTATTAGGTATGTGGTGGATTTGGAGGATGGAAAACTCCAGAAAAATTCTATGGTTGAAGAAATGACAATGTTGGACAAAAATGAGGTTTGAGATCTAGTGGAGTTTCCAACTAGAAGAAATCCCATTGCTAGCAAATGGGTGTTTAAGAATAATTTTAATGTGGAATGAAAAGTGGAGAAATACAAAGATTGGTCAATGGAAAAATATTAATCCCAAGTAAAGGGAATTGACTTCGGTGACATTTTTTCTCCTATTGCCATGTTAAATTCCATTATATTTGTTTTATTTGTTGTTGTTGATTTTGATTTTGAATTAGAAAATATGGATGTGAAGACAACATTCCTACTTGGGGATCTATAATAAAAAAAATACATAAAATAGTAAGAAGGCCTTGTGATGAAGGAAAAAGAAATAGTTCATATGCAGGATGAAAAATCCCCCCTATAGGTTAAAGGGATCACCAATGATGTGGTATCAAAAATTTGACATGTATATATTGGGACTTGGCTTCACAAGGAGAAAAGTGGATGACTGTGTGTATTTCAAATTGGCTTTAATTATTTGGTCTTATATGTGGATGATATGTTGTTGATTGGAAATGAAAAAGAAACCATCTAGGAAGTCAATTTACTAAGTTGTCCTCTAAATTTGAGATGAAGGATCTTGGTGTTACAAAATTTCATTTTAGGAATGGAAATTAAAAGAGATTGAGCCAACAAGAAACCTTGTTTAAATCAAGGTATGTTGAGACAATATTGAAAAGGTTTAATATGAAAGAATGTAAACTAGTAAATGTCTCTATTTATGTAGGTTTAAAGTTACTTGCAAATCAATGTCCCGAGACATAGGAAGAGGAAGAGGATATGTCATGTGTTTCATATGCTAGTGCAATTGGAAGTTTGATGTATGTGATCGTATTTACTAGATTCAATATTGCACATGCAACAAGAGTATTGAGAAAGTATATATCAAAGCTAGGGAAGGAGAATTAGACATCAATAAAGAGGGTTTTCAGGGATTTGTGTGGCACTATTGGAAACCGATTGTACTAATAAAGGAAACTTAGATTGGACAAAGTGTTGTACATACATACATTTTTTATGAAGAGTGGGCTAGAAATATGGTTCATAGAAGATATATAAGTGGGTATGTATTTGACATGTTTGGAGGTGTAATCAGTTGGATGAGAAAGAGACGGTTTGTAGTGGAACTTATATAAATTCCTTGTATACTAAAACCACTAATTGTAATTTACTAAAACAATAGACTTAAATCTACTCTACTCACCAGCGGAAACAATAATTGATAGAGAAATCACAAAGCATACAAGAGAAATAATTCAATCAACACATTACACAATGATGTCCTGGGGAAAGCCACAGCTAAAAACCCATGTTATTTGTATATTGCATTAGTCAGAAAATATGACAAGATTACAATGATTTGCACAAGCCCGAGCAACCTCTGCACTATTTCTATATGTCTCACAACTTCCTAGACAAGCCTAGGCCAATACTTAACCAATTTTATACATTCCCAAGTCCCTATTTCCTTACGTTGTTTCCTTGGGAATTAGCCCCTATTACTTATGGAAATTCATCACGATGAATTGCGAAATCCTCATAGGCCTTCCTTTGACTACATGCAGTACCTGTACAATTCGGATGATTATATATCTCATAGTACACTGCCCTTGAACTCCAATCTCAACTAGGTAACTCTCATATCTGACATGCATGAGTTATTTATGAGTGAATCATCAGTTAACTAGTTGAACACATGAAGCAGCACTCCATTGTCTGCCCTCATACTAGTTCCTCCATTAGTTGGAACTAGTTTAGCTGACTTTAACTCAGTTAAACTGACGTAATTAATTACAAATAAAAATAAACACAACCAGGGCTCCTATAATGTAGGAGACACTCTACATGACTCTAATTAGACCCTCAACTCAAATTAATGGAGCCAACTAAGTCAAATTAAATTATTTAACTTATACAAGTTGTCCTGTGATGTGGAATTACAATTTTATTCCTAATTTAATTCAAGGACAAATTTAAATCAGGAGTTTCTTGTTGCATTTTCAACACTCCCTCTCAACAAGAAAGGGATTATCAGATACCCCAATC
The DNA here is from genome assembly GCA_031772625.1 of Pinus tabuliformis. Lineage (NCBI taxonomy): Eukaryota > Viridiplantae > Streptophyta > Pinopsida > Pinales > Pinaceae > Pinus > Pinus tabuliformis. Next base: position 584,992,548 of record CM062819.1, on the reverse strand, counting down.
CTATCTGTATGGAACTCGAATTTTCCTCTTGACAATGCCTTATTCAAGATGTCTGCATCATGTTCCTCTATAGTAAAGTACTCCAACAACATGATTATCCTCTGCACACAATCTCATAGATGGTGATACTAGATGTCTCTATGCTTGGACAGATCATGAAAAAATGGATTCTTAGAGAGTTTTATATAACTTTGATTGTCACAGTAAATCATTGTAAGATCCATCAACTGACCTAATAACCCAACAAGGATCTTCCTCATCCATATAGCCTCATAAGGTGCTTGACTAACAGCCATGTACTCTACTTCTGTTGAACTGAGTGCAATTGATCTCTACTTCCTGCTATACAAAGAAGTTGTTGCTGACCCAATACTGAAAATTCCCCCTAACGTGCTCTTCATGTCTGACAATCAACCTGCCCAATTTGCATCTGTGAAGCCTTGCAACTTCACTCCCTCATTCCATTTGTACCAAAGACCAAACTGAGTGGTGCATGTGAGGTATCTCAACACATTTTGAGCTGCCTTCCAATAGAGTTTTGTTGGCTTAACCATTGCTTGACTAAGCTATTTAACTGCAAAACATATGTTCATTCGTGTGTTCACCAAGTACATAAGTGATCCCACACGATGCCTATAAATAGTAGCATCTGCTACTTCACCTGAAGTAGCATCTTCCTTCCTCCAATTCCCTACTAGAGGAATCTCCATGGGTTTTCTTCTCTCCATGTGGAACTTCTTCAGTATCTCGTTGTCATACTTACCTTGAGAGAAAAACAATTCCTCATCTCCTTGTCATACTTCTATACCAAGGAAATAATGCATGAGCCCTAGGACATTCATCTCAAATTCTCTTGCAAGATCCTCTTTGCACGATTTTACCAACTTCTCATCACCTGTTAGAATTAAATCATCGACATATAATATTATAATCAATAATTTACCTTCAACCTGAATATGGTAAAGGTATGCATCTGCTTCACTTTTGGAGAAGCCCAACCTAGTGAAATAGTTGTCAATCCTGGTGTACCAAGTAGGAGGTGCTTGTTTCAATCCATATAGTGCTCACTTGAGTCTGCACACATGCAACTCTTTGTTAAAGGTCTCAAATCCTTCTGACTGCTCAATGTACACCTCTTCCTCAATCACTCTGTTGAGGAATGTTATCTTCACATCTATCTGATGTATCTTCCATCCCATCTTCTCTGAAAGCGCTAGAATATATTTGATTGAAGAGCACCTTGCTACTAGAGTAGAGATATCCTTGTAATAGATTCCCTCCACCTAAGAGAACCCTCTGGCCACAAATCTCCTTATGTTTCTCGACACACCCATTTGTTTCTTGCTTCACCTTGTAGATCCACCTAGAACCTACCACTGACTTGTCCTATGGCCTTGGGACAACTTCCCCAAACACTATTCCTCATAGTGGAGTCATACGCCTCTACCATGGCATCAACCCATACTGGTTTTTGTACTGCTTCCTAAAATGACGATGGCTCAGTCTCTACACTCCTGCTCATCAAATCCATGTAGCCAGTGTACTGATCTAGTGACCTCCAATGCCTGTGTTGTGATGTGGGTGCTCCCACATTATCTAGACTAGCATCAAACATTAATCTGTCATCTTCTATGGTGTGCTTCCTTCCATATCTAGATGTCTCTGCATGAGTGGGTGCTTCCAATCATTTCTCCTCTACATGTGGCTACTCCACATCATTCTGAGGTTCTTCCTTTGGAGCTAAAAGATCCTCATCTGCATGTAACTAAATCTCCCTCTCAAGGGAACATCTCATGGCCTTCTCTTCATCAAAATTCACATCTCTACGAACCACTGTCATCCTATGAGATGGAAAGTACACCCGATAATTGTAAGGTGTATTAGTGTACCCCACAAATATGCCCAACTCAACTATTGGCTTTAGCTATTTCCTTGCATCCTTGGTAACATGATAGTAAACTAGTGAACCAAAGATTCAGAAGTGTGCCACATCTAGTTTCTTACTTGAAAAATCTTCTTCTAGTGTACTCATCCCAAGAATATGATGAGGACTCTTGTTCTGCACATATACAGTTGTGGTGAATGCTTCAGCCCACAAGTGAAACGGTAGGCCCTGATCATGTAACATCACCTGTGCAGCTCCCATAATAATTTTTTTCTTCCTTTCAGCAACCCCATTCTATTGTGGGTTATGTGTTGTTATTAACTCTCGTCGAATGCCTTCTGATGCGTAGAAGGTCTTGAATTCATTAAACACATATTCTCCACTATTATCGCTCCTGAGAACCTTCACTTTCCTACTACTGCTTTTCTCAACAAGTGCTTTAAATTCACAAAATTTAGAGAACGTCTGATCTTTCTTCCGCATGAATAAAATCCAACACTTATGTGAGAAATCATCTACAAATATCACATAATATATGTGATTGGCTATGGAGGCTATCGAGAATGATCCACACACATCTGAGTGAAATTTTTCAAGGATCTCTTGTGCTCTACTGTCTTTAGCATGAAAGGTGGATTTGGTGTACTTCCCTAATGTACACCCTTTGCATATATCTCGTTGCTCTAGTGCGCCCTTGGGAAATCCTGTAGAAAGTTTTTCCATGATCTTCAATGTTCCATGGTGCAAATGGCCTAATCTTCTATGACGTAATTCACTGATATCTCGGCTCTACACCTTCTCTGCTTTGTGCTCAATGTTGCACAATCTTCTACATCTAATTTGTAGAGGTCCTTCACCTGAAGCCCGATCCGCTTCACTTGTCCTGTGGCTATGTGATGAAGGAAATCATTCCCTTTGCTAAATATCACATCGTAGCCACGGTCTTCAAAAATAGCAACTAAAACTAAATTCTTCTTCATACCTAGAAAATACATGCCATTTTTTAATGTGAGAGGGGAACCAAACTCCTTAAAAGTAATAGTACATATGTCGATCATATTATACCTTCCATCATCTCCCATCTTGATGTGCATTTAGAAGTCCTACTCCTCCAAGTCATTGAAAAATTATGTGTTGCTCTTCATATGGAATGAGGCTCCACGAATATCCATATGCCACACACTACCCATCACCAATGTCACCATACACGCAATGAGGGTGAAATCCAACTCGAATTATGAAGCAAGAGCTTCACTTGCCGCTCCTCCTTAGGGGTTCTTGTTGGCCTTCTTGTGTGGACACTTCATGGCATAATGTCTCAGCTCATGACAGTGAAAACATTTAATCTTCAACAAGTCCTTCTTCTTGCCATCCTGATTGGAATCTCCTTTAGAATGGAATTTCTTTCCTTTCCCTTTATTCACCTTTCTATCTAAGGGATAATTCTCCTCATCCTCATTCTTGGATGAGATTCCATCTTTGTTGTTGCACCTAATCTCTTCTTGTATCAAGTCGAACCACAAATTCTCCCACTCTAGTAGCTTCTCCCTCCCATTTACCGAATCCTAGTAGTTGTGCCAGCTCTTAGGAAGGGCTAGAAGTGATAGGTTGACCATGTCAGCTTTAGTAACTATAACCCCAACACTCCCAAGATCAACCTGACATTGGCTGAACTTGCTCCAGTATTGTGGTATTGTGTCACCCTTCTCCATCTTGATTTTTCGAAGCTTGTCCTTCAGTGCTAGATTCATGTGGCCATTGTTGTTCTGAAATAAGTCTGTCAAGGAATTCCACGCTGCATGTGAAGTCTCCTTCATGTGGAGGTCTGAGACAATATGATATCGAACTCCTTCCAGTAAGATCCTTCTTAACATGGCTAGATTCTTCTTCCACTCTGTCAAATTCTTTGCATCTGTCGTTTCTGGTTTCGGAACATTGCTACCAATGTATTCCTTCAATACATTATCTTACATTACTGCTTCCATCTAGTCCTTCCAAGCAATGCAATTTGAGCTACCCTCAAGGGCATACTCGAGCATCAAACCATAGAACACCATATGAATCCTCCTACTAGCTCTGGAGAATAGATCTGCAAAACTTGTTCTTCTTGCAAAGACAAACTTGTATTCTTCTCTTCTACAGTGATTTCAGCTCTGATGCCATGTAGAAATTCCTTGTAGATTCAAACTTCTAATTTTAATTTACTAAAACAATAGACTTGAATCTACTCTACTCATCAATGGAAACAATAATTGATCGATAAATCACGAATCATACAAGAGAAAGAATTCAATCAACACATTGCATAATGATTTCCTGGGGAAATCCATAGCTAAAAACCCCTGCTATTTGTATATTGCATTAGTTAGAAATAATGAGAAGATTACAATTCTTTGCACAAGCCCGAGCAACCTCTGCACTATCTCTATCTATCTCACAGCTTCCTAGACTGTAAGCCTAGGCCAATACTTAACCAATTTTCTGCTTGCCCAAGTCCCTATTTCCTTGCACTATTTCCTTGGGAATTAGCCCCCTATTAATTAGGGAAATTCCTCAATATGAATTGCACAATCCTCATAGGCCTTCCTTTGACTGCATGGACCACTTGTACAATTTGGATGATTATACAATTGATAGTACACTTCCCTTGAACTCCAATCTCAATTGAATAACTCTTAGATCTAACAAGCATGAGTTATTTATGAGTGAATCATCAGTAAACTGGTTGAACACATGAAGCAACACCCAACTTATTGACCTCCTACTAGTTCCTCTATTAGTTGGAACTAGTTTCACTGACTTTAACTTGGTTAAACTAAAATAATTAATTACAACTCAAAATAAACTCAACGGGGCTCCTATAATGTAGGAGACACTCTACATGACTCTAGTTAAACATTCAACTCAAATTAATTAAGCCAACTAAGTCAAATTAACTTAGTTAACTTGTACAAGACGTCAAATTAACTTAGTTAACTTGTACAAGTTGTCTTGTGATGTGGAATTACAATTTTATTCCTAATTTAATTCAAGGACAAAATGAAATCATGATTTTCTTGTTGCATTTTCAACAACACTCTCAACTACAAAGGTTAAACACATGGCATAAAATCATGCAAGCAAGGAATAAATATGGTTATAAATATTGTTTTCAAGTATTAGATTGATGCAACAAGTTGTAATGATAGAATGTGATATTTAGAATGTATTTTCCTTGGTGAAGAGCCCAAATTATCAACGAAGACAAAAATATTGATATTCAATAACACTTTATCGAAAATATGATTGAAGATAAGAAGGTGTTACTGAAAAGGTGGACACTTTGAAGAATTTTGCATATTCATTAACAAAACATGTGAGCATAGAGAAGTTCTCTTTGTGTAGAGAAAAAATGGGAATTACTGCCCTGGATTATTGATCATATACTCCTATGACCCCTTATTTGAAAAGAAAACAACAAGTGAGAGAACACTGGGTATGTGTTATATTCTTTGCATAACAACTTGCATGTGTTGTATGCTGTTCTAGGTGCAGTAGTGTAAAATCCACCTTGTGCGAGTGTTTGGAGGCAAGCTGCCTGGTTTTATTTTAGGTGATTTTCTGCGTCTATTTTTTTAGTTTTCAGCACACAATTTTTGAGTTAAATGATTTTGTGGTGCATGTGGGTTTGGCCCATGGATTTGTAGTTTTTGTTAGTGAACTATGGTTATCTTCTAATCCATGATAAATGAATTGGCAGTTTATGGATGCCACAATATATATATATATATATATATATATATATATATATATATATATATATATAGTATTATAATACTATAAAGATCAATATACTAAAAAATATTTATATTTTTCCTAGTTTCAATTTCTAGCATAAAATATTCGTGTTTATTTTTGTGTTTTCCATTGTATATGTTTAGCTTTTTAAGAATTTGTTTGCAATGATTAATTTTATGGGGTTAAAGCCTACATCTTTGCTCCTCATAAATCAAGGCATAACAAGTGAAATCAAAAACCTTGAGATGTCTCACTGAAGGAATGTGGTTGTACCACACTCCATATGGAGTACTATTTCTAAGAGCCTGAGATGGAAAACTTTTTTTCACAAATACTATACATAGAACCACATCAACTTTACATTTTTTGAAAACATCATGGAACAAACCATATTCAAGATATTCTTATTCATTATTTTAGCTACACCATTCTATTGAGAATTATATGGGATTATTGTTTGATGTTGAATCACATGTTGCAAAATATATTTTTCAAATTCATTAGATGTATATTCTCCTCAATTATTAGTGTGAAGAGAGAAAATATGTGATTGTCCTTCATTTAGAATGAGTACATGGAAATTTTTAAAAGTTTCAAAAGCTTGAGATTTATATTTCAATAAGTACACTCAAGACATCCTGGTATAATCATCAACAAAGGACATGATAATATTTATTTCAATTAAAAACTAGAATAGGCATGGGGCCACATAAATTATAATGTATTAGTTCAATTTTTCTTCATGACTCATGGAAGACTTGTTTGGTATGCTTTCCAAGGATAGAAACATTACATTACTTTGGTTTCTTAGGAATAGTAGACAAACTACAAACATTATTATTTTTCAATAAACAAAGGTTGTCATATTTAATATGTTCAAACCTATCATGTCATAGAAGATTATATGACAATGTACAATCATTTTGATGAGAGTGATATGCAGAACTTTGTGCATGAGTAGATGTCCCTTTCAACATCAACAATGTTTCATCCTCCACTCTAGTCATGACAACCATGTTATCATAAACCTTTTTTATTTGAAATTTTCCATCAAATATATGAATGGAGTGGCCTTGTTGTTAAATTTTATAAGGGGTGGCAAGTTCCTTCACAACTTTGGAAGAGAAAGCACATCATGTAGAAGTGAATCTAAGAACCAAGGAAAGTTAAGCATGATGGTGTCAATCCTAAAAGTTTAAGACTTGACAAATTACTCTACACCATCTATATTGTCACTAAATCTTCAAAGAAGTGTCTTTGGAAGGTTGTTACATGTTACACCTATGTCAATCAGCCATGCATCTCTCCAAGAAGAAAATGAAGTATGAAACAAATCTTCAGCTATTTTGACATTACAATAAGAAAGTATGTAATAAGTAGATCTAGGTGGTTTTGTTGGATTAGTGTTTTACCATTGTCTTCTTTTTTATTTTGTTTGTCTTTAATTTTCTCCTAGAGGATTCCAAATGTTGTTGCATCAGATCCATTTTTGTTGCAACAAATACGATGAAGATCAGGGCTTTCTCCTTGATTTTGTTTTACCCCCTATCTCTAAAATTAATTTTTGCCCCACCTTCCTTTAGTGCCATTTACTCTAGAAGAATCATGTTATTGATTCTTCTCTTTTGAGCAATCCACATAGTCTGTCTAGTGCGCTGTGATGTTGTCTTCTTCTTTCCAAACTATTTCTTAAGTTTTGCAACTCTTTCCACTAAAGAGTCAAATGTGTTAGCCTTGAGTCAGACACTAACACACAAGAATTCAAGTTAAAGATAATATGTAAAGTAGAAGACCTTAATGAAGACCATGAGAAGAAAGTATATATTCATTCTAGAGACATTTATATAATATATGATGAATGTGATCTGACTAAATCCAAATCATTATCTTTAAACTCCAAGTTGAAGACATTCTATCACTAATTATACAAATTCCAATTTCAATTGAAAATGCTCATAATACCTAATCATAAAAAAATTATAAAAACACTCGTAACACATGAATGGCCAAATCCAATTGAAAATACTCATACCACATGAATCTCAAGTTCAAGTTGAAAATAATAACACAACTTGAAATACTCATAACACACGTATTTCAACTTCAATTTATAAAATTGAAGTGGAGATTTATAAAGACAAAGTACATGAACTTCTCATAGAATTATTAACCAATCAATCATTACCTTTAAATGACGAATACACAATACAGTATAAGGTCTAGATTTGAACTATGTTATGAATGTTATTAAAAAGGTATAATATATGGAAGATTCTATGTGGACCAATAAGAATGTAAGAATATATATCATATTAAATACAACAATAACAATAAAACGTTACGCTAACATTCTCGGGAGCGTTTCTGTAACAGACTTGCTGCTGCTCGGGTCTTGATAGCCGCAATGGCCAAACCTTTCATTACGATTCTCTCCTCCTTTCTTGGCTATCGTCGTATATAAAATAAATATAACACCATCTAAATTACCAATAAAAAATAAATATAATTTATATTAAATTAAATTATTAGAATATTAGTGTGAAAAATCTTTATTAATTTGAAAATTTATTCCACATAGTAAATTTTTATGAAAAAAATAATGATCACGATATTGAAATTTTCATGGTACACAAAGGCGATTACCTTTTTCTATTGTATAATTTGACAATTTGAAAGCATCCTGATCTCAGAAGGAATCGCCTGCAACTTACGACAGCCCCTAAGATCCAGATATTTGAGATCTTTGAGTTCTGCGATTTCAGATGGCAATGATTCTAAATGATGACATCCGCTGAGATCCAGAAATTTGAGATTTTTGAGATCTCTCATTATTCAAAATGCACACTGATTATTATATAAATCAATCATCATAAAAATACAAACATATTAGTTGCAAAATCAAACATATTAGTTGTAAAATCAGTGATGGGATACACAGTCATTAGTCTTTATTGAACATGCAACCTGACTTGTACGGTTATTATATAAATCAGTGATGGGATACACGTATCGTTAAATCCATACAGCGTCATCTTATCTTATCTCCCTTGCATCTTGGATTCATCCGCCGCCGGGGGTTGGCAACGCAATCCACGACTTTTGTCACTCTCACAAACAGGTTGTGCCATTACCAATCGCACGGCCAACCAAGCGCCCCCAGCCTAATAAGTCAAAAATGACTACTGGTTTTACCAATCATGAGCATTGGTATGCTTCCGCTGTCAAGTCTGTTTCGAGCGGCGAAGAAGAGCCAATTATTTTGTATAATACTTTCAAAACTTTTGCACAGTTCAAAAGGCCAACTGATTAACATCCGCCACTTCTTCTCTGCGTCTGGAGAAATCCTGTCGGTTCTCTAGAGATTTAGAGAAAAAGAAATTCTAGGGCTTTGCCAGTCCTTTGTAGTGCTTTCAGTGTTTGTCTGTGAGAAATCGAAAGTGAATGAAATCCGATGACTCTGCCAACCGTTTCCAATCTCCAAGGAGGACGCCATCGCGATTTTAATCTTGTATGTTAAATGCTTGAAACATCAAGTCTTTCGCTAAGATGGAGCTGTGGTATTCGGCCCTCTTCAATTGCTTCTACTGCAGAAGGTTCTAGGGATCAATTAGAGGTACGTGGAACAAATTAAGTGCATTTGGACCTATATATATGTACATGTAAATGCGGAATCCATATACATATTGTTCAACTTTATAGATAATCAAGCCGAGCTTGCAGCGATTAGGTAGTGCTTAAACGCAGAAATTTTATCATCAATAACATCTTCGTTAAATCTGCAAGTACGAGGACATGTGCCCTAATGTATACCAGCCTAAGTAAATGGCAGAAGACTACGAAAACTTAGTCTAATTTTAGTTTGTTTTTCAATTCAAGAAAGAGAGAGGAAAGAGACAAATTTCATGATGGAAAGAGAGAGAGGAAAGAGACAAATTTCACACAAACAATAATATAATAATATGGCTTTTGTATTGATGACTCACAATATGGTTTTTGTATTGATTACTATTTTGATGATTATAATAAACTCAATGAAAGGTATTTAAATTTTTTTTGTTATTTACTGGCTCAAAATAACTTCACATGCACATACACTCTAAATTTGATTTTTCTTAAAATATGACTTAACTGGAATTCATTCACATACGCCTTTTCCTAAAATATGAGTTAACTCGAACTCACTTGGCTTGATTCAATTGAATGACTCCGCAAATTTAGCCAACTCTTGCATGTGGGAGTAATTATAATTTCTAACACTCCCCCTTAATTACGACCGTATGACTCAGTGTAACTCAAACATGACTCAACTATGTTTGTCACGGTTACAATAGAAATTAACTCAATCATCACTCAAACATGTCTGATGGTCTATGTCTCAACTAGGGTTACAATGATTCAAAACTTCTATAATTTTGCATTTTTTTTTCTTCTTCCAAATTCTATATCCTCAAAAACATTTCATTCTCTGTTGTGCGCTCTTGCCGTAGGTTCCATATTTCTTTACTTCTTGTCATTGCAATGTTTTTTTGGCTTGTCTTTAATTTGATTTGAGTCGTTCTTCTACAACTTCCTCTTCAAGGATTCTTTCACTCATGCTCTGTTGCCAGAACTCTTCCACTTCAAACTATGTTCTCTGCACTGCTTCTTGCGCTTCATATTTCTAATCTTCTTTCTGCCATATTTCTTGATAGCAAAATATGATTTCTTCTTGAATCCGTTGCTCAAAAATTATTTCAATTTTTTCATCTTTGTCTTCAGAAACATCCATCTCTTTCTTTTCACTTTCATTATTAGGTATTGTTTTTTTTCTCTTGTACTCTGCACAATCAAGATCAACGTTAGAAATATATTCATTATGCTCTACAGTGAAAGATTTATTCTCCTCTTCTTCCTTCTCTGCATTCTCTACTTTTTTGGAAACCTCTGTTATTGCAAACATGTTGTCTTCTACTTCGCTTCCAAACACAAGTGGACTTCTCTCACCAAATAACAACATATCAATAAGAGTTTTATGTTGCATTATGTGCAACCACTCATCACCAGTTAATAGTTCTTCATCAAATTTAACATCAACAATTCCAATTGTTAGATCCACCAAAACACTTGATGCTCTATTGATAGCTTTATCTATCCCAAACTCAGTTGTTGTTTGTTCATTCACACATTGCTTCATAACTTGTTGCTACAATGACAACTTCAACTTTAAATTCTATATCAAACATGGCTCTTACCATATTGCAACGATCAATCCTTGTTTCACAAATTTCATTACCATAATGTTTATCTACCCTGTGGTGGGATATTTGAGCATACGTGTGCTCATTAACAATTCCAAACTCATCAGTTGCAGTTGGATTCACCAATTCACATATCACTTTGTAGTAATCATCCACATGTGTTTCATCACAATGGAATTCACCATCATCTGCACCTTCCACGTTACAGTGGAGTCCTTGAGCATTTATATGATCTTGCTCTGCTTCAGACATAGAGGCTTTGGCTTCTCTCTGTGAAATCTTTGTTGCATTTTCTTCATCCATATGCATGTCTGCATAATTGGTTTCACTTTTATAGCCTTCACAACCATCATCCACTTTTGAGTGGGATTCTCCAAGTTTTTTTGTCCTCTCAGATTCTTGTTCATCTACTCTCAGATCTGCGGCTAACGCAATAGATTGTGACACATCTTCTTGTTGCATGTGACTCCCCTTTGCACCAAATTCTTCTTCCAAGATTTTCCACACTTCCTTGGAAGATGTAGTTTTTGCTACCTTACACAAAAACTTATCATTCATTGTCTATTTTATAAAATTCATTGTTGATGCATCGTATACTTTATCATATGAATTATTAGACTCGTACTCAATTAGCTCTTTAGCTCGAAGAAAAGTTAGCATTTTGATAACCCAATCATCAAAGTAAACATAGGAGGTGGTAGTAAATCAAAGCTACACCAATCACCCTCGATTTCTTCTTTATCTTCTACTATTCTGCTAGATTTCTCAGTTCTTCGACTGTGGCCTGAACTTGTCTAAACATGACAACAATCTTTGTCTCTTCTTTTTAATTCATTTTCTTAATCTTCTTCAATGGCGCTTTGGTGAGTGTTGCCTTTTCTCTGTCTTATAGCTAATTTCCTGATTGCATGAGGCTATCTTCCATATCAACCTCGAAAAAAAAAATATATATATATATATATATGATGATGATGATAGTGGTTAACGTCCACTGAGACCAAATTGGTCTATCAGACCTATAATTTATTTAGTTTTTAATTGTTTGGCTTCTCGTCTTTCTTGGCAAAATTGGTGTTGTTGCTTTCTTTTTTTTCTCTACGGTCTTCCAACTTCCTTTATCTTGCATCTCCTTCATCTCTTCTGGTTCTTGGGACATTGGTGTCTTAGCTTCGTGGTTTATTGTGTTCGTCCTTTTGAAGATAGTCAGAGAAGAAGTTTGGTCTAGGAGATCTGCTTTGTTGTTAAATGAAGATTTATTTTGTGCGATATTCAAATCCTCATAATTGTTGATGCTTGAGGGGTCATCGAGTTCTCTTTTTTGTTGTTGGGCAGGGATTTCTCCCTGCTTGTCTTTTGTTTCTTTCTTGCCCGATTTATTGTGATTCAATGTTTGCTCTAGAGTATTCTTCTTTGATGACAGTGTAGTGTTTTTTTGTGCTCCTTCCCACCATGTAGATTTGTGGTGGTTTTTTCTAACAGAATTTTTCTGGGAGGCTTTTGGTCAATTTTTGGCTAGATGCTCTGTCTCAAAGCAGGATTGACATCTGAAGAGAACACTTTCATAATCGAGTTTCTGGTTCCACACATAGTCTTTACTTGTTAGGTTTATTTCAGCTAGGAATCGGCGCTGAAGTCCATTTCCACACAGATGCGTGCATAGGTGGTTCTGGCATATTCCTTTATTTCTGGGCACCTGCAGTAAAATTTCCCAATTCATTTCCAATGGCTTTTAGCAAGGAGAGATTCCAGAGATGCAAGGGTAGGCTTGGCAATCTCAGCCAAACTGGTGCTGAGGTTATGACTGCTATTGAGGGATCGAATGATGGGTTCCATAGCTTCATGAATAGGCCTAAGGTTTTCCCAAAACTAAGGGCCGAAATCTAGAATACATTGTCTGCTTTCAGGATTTTCAAAATCTACTATAAAAAAAACCCTAGCACAAGGGTAGATATTAATTTCATTAGAAATGACAAGCTTCCATACCTCCGAGATCCAATTGTGGAGAGCTGTTAGCCGTGGCCAAAAACCATTGAACCGGCAGATTAGGGCATTTTCGGAAAACTTCAAAGCCTCATCAAGTGAGGCCTGGACCACCTGGATAGTGGGAGCTGGGGCTTCACTGGCGATATGGGTAGGAGCTTGCCCTCTAGAAACGGACGGAACTGAGCCAGCAACTATTTTCGCGAAGCTGGGAGCCATATTTTACTTGCCAGTAGAACCCAGCCATAAAGAAATAAGGCACAATATTAGATCTATATATGATGTTTAATATGCACTCTCATAAGGCACAATCTTCACCGGAAACACTATCATGCTTGACACAATACAAAAATTTGCAAACCTATATACTTTTTCAAGTTCCTAACTAAACTCTTGTTCGATAAAATCTCTTTTTCAAAATCGTTGAACAACCACTTTTAGAATAAAGCACTTTCATATTTTCCTTTTAAAAAACAACCCTTTCGAAATAAACTTTTTAATAAAAACTTTATAAACTTAGTTGATATGGCCCTCTTAATAGTGCCCTTCATATTTTTCTACAGAAACAAATCACTTTTCAAATTTTATAATGTAAATTACCTTTTCAACAAGCAAATTTTTAGGGGCTAATATTCTTAGGTGAGCTAATTTTCTATGTTCTTTTCCAAAAGAAAATCGTCAATTTCCATTTTTTTTAAGTGCTTCGCCGTAATTTTATAGTACAAAATTTTCTTATCCTAAAAATCTTGAGAATTTTGTAGAGATTATATAAAGTCATTAGAAGTTTAAATATCTTTAAAAAATATCACCAAACCTTTTAAAATTGGCATATTAAGAATTAAAATTTATCAAAATTTCTAAACTTAAACATAAATTTTCATCTTTAAAATTTTCTATACTTTTTAATATATTCAAAAAAATTCTTAAAAATATTATTTAAACCATTTCAACAAAAAAATAAACTTTCGCAAAAACTTAGGAATTGCCCACGTGACCTTTGACCTTTGACTTCTCGTGCTTTTTTCTTCAAAGCACTTGCTCACGTGACTTTATATTGACTTTTTACAATAGCCACCACACTCCAAGCAATCCCGCTAGGGCTGCAGCCCTATTCCTCTCTTTATGGGGAGTCAAGGCTCAGTGACCTGAAGTAGATTGCAGATTCTCAGAATATTCGGGAATTTGTTAAATATGGATATGGGAAAAAATTTAACCGCACTCATATCCCTTGGATTCCCGAATATTCTAAAAATCTGTAATCAACTTAGGTTAAAGCTGTAGTTAGATGATTACAAAGCATTCATTCTTCCATGGTATCATATCATTCATAGTTAATTAATTATCTAATTACAACCTATGCCCACGCAGTGTTTTCGCAGAATTCGAATAGCTATTGCTACCATCAGCGGATATTTGCATATTTAGTGCCGACACAGTCTTTGTAATTGACTGAAAATAAGCTATTGTAAAAATGAAAGCGAAAGTGAAAGCATTATTGTTGTTGGGTGGATTTTGTAATTCCATACAATGATACGAGGATTTCGCTTTTTTGGCTAGATTAGACGTGTATTTAAAAATGCAGACTCTGGAATTTTCTGATTCTGAAATCTTAAAAATTATGAGTAGGACTATTCTAAATCGATTCCACTGAAATCTTAGAAACTAGAATTTATGAGTCGGACTATTCTAAATCGATTCCACTGAAATTTTAGAAACTAGAATTGGTGATGAAACTTGCATTTATTTTGTTTGTATCCTCACTACAGACAAAAATCTCCTAAAAATTACCCCCACAGAAATCTCCCACAGTAAAGTTCTTTTCTATTTTATAAATTAGAAAAACTGCATTTGTGCCAATTTTAAATTTGTAATGAGTGTTTCTGTCCCAAAGCGACTCAATCTGCACTAGAAAATACCAAAAAGACTTTTTCGCTTCTCAGTTAGTTGTTTTTTTCCCAGAATCTGTAAGAAACACCATTTGTAAAAGGTCACATCCTTCATGTTGCACCCATGGATTTCAAATTTCAATAACTTGTTTCCTTTTTATAATTCGTACATCTTACATATATAAAGAATTTAGTGATTTCTCCTACCACCTAATATATTAAGATGACGGATCACTTTATAATCTAATCATTAACAGACCATATGTGATATTTCCTTTCAATGAGGGTGGCTCTAATTGGACACGCAAGTTTCACTGACGTTTTCCATTTATTCCATTTTCACAAATCTGTTTTACAGGGCGATGGATAAACAAATAAAGTTTGACTGGTCCCAGGTTCGTTGCTTGTTTTTTTTGAATTTTCTAGTCAGCTTTTTTTAAAGACATGAAAAATTGTTGAATATTAAATTTGAATTTAATATGGGAAGATATAAAATTATAATGAGGTATATTAACAAAATTTAAAATATGATAATGTATGGTATTTTTCAATTTACTTTAGATAAAGGGTGAGTAGTTATTTTGATTTAAAATTTAATATTTAATTTTGGCTCTGAAAGTGACTATTTCTTCTATCAATTAGATTATCTTGATAAATTGAATTTAGGTGGGAGAATTTTATTCTTTCCTCCAACTACCCAAAATAACCTTAATTAATAATTATAGTTTTGAAATTATTTAAATAATATTAATATATTTATTTTTATGTTTAATTTTTCTTTTATAATGCTTTGATAGATTATTAATGTCTCTCACATTTTCAATGGACAGATAATCAAATTTCCTAAACTTACCAATTCTATTAATACTTTATTTTAATATGGGTATATTATAAAGGATGTGGTTTTATTTTTATTATTAAAAAAATTTAGGTAACAAAAATTTAGTTGCATTTATTTTATAGATGTATATAAGCTCTATATTTCATATGCATTAACGCAATGTTATTATTGTACCAATTCTATTAATACTTTATTTTAACATGGGTATATTATAAAGGATGTGGTTTTATTTTTATTATTAAAAAAATTTAGGTAACAAAAATTTAGTTGCAATTATTTTTATAGATGTATATAAGCTCTATATTTCATAATCATTAACGCAATGTTATTATTGTTGTTGAGGAAGGATAAAACCTTAGCATCATATTAATTTTGATAAATAATAAAATCTCATTTCATCTCAATAGCATTATTGAAACACTTTA
The DNA here is from genome assembly GCA_031772625.1 of Pinus tabuliformis. Classification (NCBI taxonomy): domain Eukaryota; kingdom Viridiplantae; phylum Streptophyta; class Pinopsida; order Pinales; family Pinaceae; genus Pinus; species Pinus tabuliformis. The sequence continues at coordinate 584,976,517 of CM062819.1, read as the reverse complement.
AAATAGTGTAATAAAATGATGTTTTCCATGAGATAAGTTGTTATTGCAATTTTCAATATGAACATAATTGAGTGAAAATTTTAATAATAATAATGAGTAAAAGGGGTTCTTACCTTAGTTCTCACGTGTATATCATAATTTTTAAATTTTAATAAAAAAATAAATATATAGCCGAAAAGCAAATAGTTGGAATTGTATAGTTTTGAGAAGAATTAATAAAAGGAATCATTTTCAATGAAATAAATATGAAGAGAACCAAATGAAAATTTTAATAATAATGAACATGATAACATGATAATAACATGATAATATGATAACTTGTTGGTTCGAAACCCCTCGATAAATATAGCATAATGTGATTTATGTCGAAGAATTTTCTCATAACTTGATATGGATCACAGAAGCCTCAATTCTACAACATGAAGTTGATTAGAATTTTAAGTTTATAAAATAAATTTAATCAATTAATTTTTAAAATATATATTTCTAAAATTTTGTTATAAGATCAAATGAGTTTATTTTTTAATAATTAATATTAATATTATGAAATATTTTAAATATAAATAAATTAAACATTATTTTTTAATATATTTTGAGAATCCATAATAGGGTGGCAAATGAAAATGGTGAGGTTGAAGACTTTGGCATTTAATAGCACATATACGTGGTATTAATGAATTTGAAGTGTGGCATGTAACTCTTGCTTGGCGCTAAGGAAGAACATTATGGAGGTGATCTAGAGTAAATTGTTATTATTTGGGAGTTTGTAAGCATTAGTAAGTTTTGGGACTTGGAAAATATAATTCCTACTTGTCTTTGGTGTGCTCATCAATTTTAGAATGAGTTTGTTCCTATGAGTTAGGAGTTTGTTGAGGTCTAGTTGGTTGAGAGATTATCTCCAACTAGTTAGCTTCCTAGATTGGTGTGTGGTTGAGATATTCACTCAACCAAGAGATTATATGTCCACGATAGACTAGCTATCTTGAGACATAGCTTGATGTATTTATATTGTATTACTATTTGCATGTAAATAAAATTATGAGTGCATTTAGAAAAATTTTATTGGTATCAAAGCCCGTATGGGCCTCGGCCTTAGCCCTCCCGGGCCGAGAGAAATAAAAGAGTATATTTGTATTGCTTTAGATTTTTGTTTTTCCATTGGATTATTAAATTTCTTGTGGAGCCGATTGGAGAGGAATCTAGTTGAGTTGTGTCATGGAGCTTGTGCAAGAATCATGTTGTAGATATCATGGTTGGGAGAGCTTTTCAAGCGCATTTGAAGTCGTGCGAGTGTGACTGCCAGCGACGTTGAAATCTGCTAAGAGTTGTAGATATCTTGTATTGATGGGCCAAGCCTTTGAAGTTTTGTAAACAAGATCAAAGAGCCAACATTGATCTACCTATTATTTGAGTGGTGGTGCAGTGTTTGTTGTTGCGATTTGGGCACACATTCTACCTGCGAGATTGAATGGCGTGTGTTTTATTTTTTTATTTATATGTAATGTGATGGTGCTACCAAAATGTGAAGTAACCGCTATGGTGACCACCTGGTGAACTGTGCGATGGTGAGTGGAGAGAGTAGGTTGGATGGTGAAGTGTCCGCCCACCTGTAAACTCTGATTAGTTTTTTTTGGTTGAGACTTGCAATTTCCTGTGAGATAATCTGGCGAAGAGTGACTGGTTTGGAGAGAGAAGAGCGATTGGGTTGTGTGAACCACATTATTGTGGAGAGGTAATCCACATTAACTAAAGGATTTGTTTACCTATGTTCTGCAGATCGATTGTGCTAGTATTGTTAGCTCCCGTAACTACTGCGAGTCGGCTCCCTTAATGACTCCGATGATTAGGAAACCATCTGCTACCCATTCCAAAAATTCTGGAAAACAAGTGCAGCAATTTCCTTAATTTACGGAAATTATCTTCAGTTAATTAATTTCTTGTTGGGAGCTCTTGAAGTGGTCAATTACTCTCTCTGCAGTTCTCTACCATGATCTTAGGAACACTTGACACATAGCCATCAGAAGCTTGATGGAAGCTTCGCTATAAATTCTTCTGTTTGGTCCCCAAGCTCACTAACTTAATCCCCTTCAGTTTTACACCATCAAGTAAGAGTGAGCAGACTTTAGAAGATTACATATATTCCTGAAGGCTTTAATTTCCCCTCTCGCACTACGTTCTCATCCCTCTATTCTCCTTTTCTGTTGTGGTGTGTTTTTGGAGCACACCTCTTTATTGTTGCAGGCACGTAGAACGTCGTTGTGTTTTTGGTTGATAGAAGACTCAGCTTCTTTTAAATCTTTAGAATCTTCTGTAATATATACCGCCCTTTCATTGTCCAATTCCATGTCAGTGCGTAATCGATTGCTTCTGTAATTTCAATCGAAGGAGAGCTTTAGTCTTTCGGTTATTTTCGTAAGGGTTTCGTGTCAGGTTTCTATTGGGGCATATTGTTTATCCTGGCACATCTTGGGGACTGATTTTGCACCGGATTTAAATGGTCATCTATAAAACAATAAAGGGATAGATTGATAAGAGTCATTGAAAGCAGCAGCAAATCTTTAACCATGAAAGATCAAGTTACAGGCAAGCATCAATGGCCGGAGGTATTTTTCTTGGGCATTAAAGTTTATTCCACATTAAAGTTCAGATTTAACATTGCTAAAGTTTTCGATTGTTATAGAATCATTATTTATGCTATCATTTGGTATCGGAGCCCATCTTTTATCTCTCCCTTGGTGTTTACCATTAAAATGAGGGTTTTCTAGAGTTTCTTGATTTCGTGTGTTTTACTCTATTGCACAATTTGATTTTACTTGAGTAAAAAGAGGAATATAATGAAATCAATGAATGGCTTTATAAATAATGAATTTTTTTTGACATATAAAGAATTTTCAGAATATACAGGGGAATTCCAGACTCTTCACTAAAACGTAATGCATTACATAACAGATTCCCATTACACAACCTAATTAGAGTTTTTTAAGAATTTTATGCATGAATATTTTAGTTTTATTTAGTTTTTTTTTATGTAAGAAATAATGTCTAGTGATCCATATAATTTTAATCTATTAGAGAATAGCCATGGCATCTCTAATTAAATAATATTATATATGATTGGTTAGGATCACATAAAAATTATTTAGACATTAATTGTAACTAATTATACTAAATATAATAAATTTTATCTCACAGGAATTTGTATTATATTTATATAATTAATTAGGCTAAATATTCATAACTTACCCACAGGAATTACGAATTAAATAGTTTTATCATAAATTTCAAATCTAAGATAGAATTTATATCGAATTATAATCATAATATACCCTTTAGAATTATGAATTAAATGAATAATTTGATAAATTCTATCACAAAGAATAATTGAATTTGCTTGAATTGAAAATTTAGCCCACAGGTAATTTTTATGTCAATAGATTCAAATTTTAAGCATGATTTACATTGGTAAAGCATGAAATTTTATTTAGGTCTCAAATTTAACATAGGCATGTGATCTTTAATTTTTTATGCAGTTGTACAACCTGCAAATTTCTCTGAAATTCGTTTTGATATCCCTAAACTTAAGGGAGATAACTATAAGGTCTGGAAGGAGAGAGTTCTCCTTCATTTGGGGTGGATGGACATAGACTATGCTATTAGGAAAGATGAACCACCAGCACTCACTGATACCAGCAATACAACAGACATCACGTTTTATGAACGATGAGAACGATCCAATCGCCTAAGCATGACGTTCGTTAAGACTAAAATTTTAGTTGGTATTCATGGTTCCGTTGATCAGCAAGAAAAGGTCTGAGACTTGCTGAAAGCCATTGATGATCAATTCGTCACTTCAGATAAGGCACTAGCAAACACCCTAATCATGAAGTTCTCATCCCTAAGGCTCACCAGTGTGAAAGTTGTGTGCGAACACATCATGCAAATGAGGGACACTGTGGCTCAATTGAAGAAACTTGAGTTTGAAATATCGGAGTCCTTCATGGTGCACTACATTCTGAACACCCTTCCACACTAATACGGACCTTTCAAAATCTCATACAACACACATAAGGATAAATGGTCAATTAATGAACTCATGACCATGTGTGTTCAAGAGGAAGAGAGACTGGTGATGGAGCTAGGAGAATGTGCAATGCTGGTGACGCGAGGAAAGGGAAAATCTCAAGCCAATCGGAAAGGGAAAGGTAAAGTACCTCCCCAAGCCGATATCAAGAAGGATTCCAAGTGTTTCTTCTGTAAAAAGAAGGGACACATGAAGAAGGAATGCACCAAATTTCAAAAATGGCTTGCGAACAAAGGTAATCCAATCTCGTTTGTTTGTTATGAATCTAATATGGTTAATGTCAATATTAACACATGGTGGATTGATTCTGGATCAACAATTCACATTTCGAATTACTTGCAGGGTTTGCAAAACCTAAGGAAGCCAGTGGGAAGTGAGCAAAGCATCTTATAAGGAAAAAATATGGGTTCGCATGTGGAAGCTATAGGAACATGCTATTTAACTTTAAGTAGTGTCTTTGTTTTAGAATTAGAAAAGATCTTTTATGTTCCAAGTTTTTCTAGAAACTTGATTTCTGTTTCAAGGTTTGTACCTTTTGGATATTCCTTCAACTTTTCAGAAATATCTTTCAATTTATTTTATAAATATAATTGTTTTGGGAATGGTATTTTGTCTAATGGTATTTACTGCATTAATTTACAAAAAAATATCACTTATGATTCAATGCATGTTCACACTGGGACTAAAAGATGTGTTATTAATGAAGATTCCTCTAAATTATGGCACCGGAGACTAGGTTATATCTCCATAGAAAGAATTAAAAGATTGGTAAATGTAGGGGTACTTAATACTCTAGATTTTACTGATTTTGAGACTTGTGTGGACTGCATAAAGGGAAAGCAGACCAACAAGTCAAAGAAAGGTGCAAATAGGAGTTCAGACATATTAGAGATCATACATACCGATATATGTAGTCCAACCATGGACACACATGGTCAGAGATACTTCATCTCCTTTATAGATGATTACTCACAATATATGTATCTCTACATGCTTCATAAAAAGAGCGAAGCATTAGATGCCTTTAAGATCTTTAAGGCTGAAGTAGAGAAACAATGCGGGAAGCAAATTAAGATCGTGAGATTAGATAGAGGTGGAGAATATTATGGTAGATACACAGAAGATGGACAAGCACCTGGACCATTCGCAAAGTTTCTTCAAGAGCATGGGATTGTTGCCCAATACACCATGCCTAGTTCACCCGACCAGAATGGTGTAGCAGAAAGAAGAAACTGAACATTATTGGACATGGTGCAGAGTATGCTTAGCAGCTCCAATCTTCCTAAATCCTTGTGGACTGAAGCACTTAAGACGACAGTGTATATATTAAACCGAGTTCCAACCAAGGTTGTTCCTAAAATGCCATTTGAATTATGGAAAGGTTGGAAACTGAGTTTGTGACATATGCATGTTTGGGGATGCCCGTCTAAAGTGAGAATTAATAATCCACAAGAGAATAAGCTGGACCCAAGGACCATTAGTGGCTATTTCATTGGATATGCTGAAAGGTCTAAAGGTTACAGATTTTAATGTCCATCTCACAGCACTAGGATTGTGGAATCAAGAAATGCAAAGTTTCTTGAAAATGACTTGATCAGTGGGAGCAATCAAACCAGGAACATATTTTCTGAGAGGGATTATTCAGAATCTCAACCTTCCACCTCAAGTGATAGATTGATTAATGTTCACAGCACCCCTCAAGTACAAACGAGTGTTGAACAACCAATTGTTGAAGTTCCACAAGCTGCTGATGACATTCTAGTAGATCAGGTAGTTCAAGAGTTTCCAAGAACTTTTTAACAATGATTTGAACCACATACTTCTCAAGAAGATGATGGTACAACATTAAGAAGATCTACTAGACCAAAGAGATCAATAATTCCTGATGATTATGTTGTGTATCTGCAAGAACTTGACTACAACATTAGAGCTGAAAATGATCCTGAGTCCTTTTCATGGGCCATGAGTTGCAAAAAATTAGAATTATGGTACAATGTCATTATGCAAGAGATGAATTCCATAAAGAGTAACGAATTTTGGGATCTTGTTGAGTTTCCTAATGGTGCAAAAGCCATTGGATGTAAATGGGTCTTTAATGCAAAGAAAGACTCATTGGGAAACATTGAGAGATACAAGGCAAGACTCATTGCTAAGGAATTCACTTAGAAAGAAGGAATCGACTACATGGAGACTTTCTCTCCTGTATCTAAGAAAGATTCCTTGCATGTTATTATGACATTAGTAGCCCATTTTGAGTTGGAGTTGCAACAAATGGATGTGAAAATGACATTTCTCAATGGAGATCTAGAGGAGGAGGTTTACATGAAACAACCTGAAGGATTCCCCTCTAGTGATGGTGAGCAATTGGTTTGCAAGCTCAAGAAATCCTTATACGATTTAAAACAAGCATCCCGCCAATGGTATTTGAAATTCCATAATGTAATTTCTTCTTTCGGTTTTGTAGAAAATATTATGGACTAATGTATATACCTGAAAGTCGGTGGAAGTAATTTTTTTTTTCTTGTTTTATATGTGGATGACATTTTTCTAGCAACCAATGATAAGGGTTTGCTGCATGAGGTGAAACAATTCCTCTCTAAAAATCTCGATATGAAGGATATGGGTGAGGCATCTTATATCATTGGCATTAAGATCCATAGAGACAGATTTCGAGGCATCTTGGGTCTATCCAAGGAAACCTATATTAATAAAATTTTAGAGAGATTTTGGATGAAGGATTGTTCACAAAGTGTAGCTCCCATTGTGAAGGGTGATAGGTTAAATTTGAACCAATGCCCAAAGAATGAATTTGAAAGGGAACAAATGAAGAACATTCCATATGCTTCTACTGTCAGAAGCCTAATGTATGATCAGGTCTGCACAAGACCTGGCATTGCATTTGTTGTGGGAATGTTGGGACAATATCATAGTGATCCAGGTTTATACCACTGGAGAGCTGCAAAGAAAGTAATGAGGTACCTTCAAGGAACCAAAAACTACATGCTTATGTATAGACGGACGGACAATTTGGAAGTAATTGGCTACTTAGATTCTGACTTTGCTGGATGTGTTTATTCACGTAAATCAACATCAAGATATATTTTTATGATGGCCAGTGGAGCTGTATCATGGAGGAGTGCCAAGCAGACCTTGATTGCCACTTCCACTATGGAAGCCGAGTTCATTTCCTATTTTGAGGCTACTTTACATGGTGTATGGCTTAAGAGTTTCATTTCTGGGCTTAGAATTATGGATTCTATCTCTAAGCCATTGAGAATATATTGCGACAATTCAGCTGCTATTTCTATGGTTAAAAACAACAAAAGTGGGAGTCGAAATAAACACATCGACATTAAGTATTTAGCTATAAGGGAACGTGTTAAATAAAAGAAAGTGGTCATTGAGCATGTTAGCACTGAGTTGATGATCACTGATCCTTTGACTAAGGGCATGCCACCGTTTAAATTCAAGGATCATGTAATGAATATGGGACTTGGTCCCATTATGTAGTTTCTCATTGTATGGACAATGTTATTTTAATGAAATTATTAATTATTGTGATGTTTTTCTCATATTTATGTGCACCTTAATTTGATTTGAGAAAATTCATATGTGTAGGACCAAGAATAAACATAGGGTTTATTCATTAAGAAATTGTTGCCACATAAATTTTAGTAGAAATAAATACATAGTAATACATGGAAGATAATACTCATCATTAGAGGACTTATCACCATGATTCATGTATCTATTACTTAATACAGATTATCAATGGGTTTTAAGATGAGACATTAAGATTGGAAGTATGGACCAAGTGGGAGAATGTTAGCCCCCGTAACTGCCGCAAGTTGGCTCCCTTAACGGCTCTGATGATTAGGAAACCATTTGCCGTGCATTCCAAAAATTCTAGAAAACAATTGCAGTAATTTCATTAATTTACGAAAACTATCTTTAGTTAATTAATTTCTTGTTGGGAGCTCCTAAAGTTGTCCATTACTCCCTCTGTAGTTCTCTACCATGATCTGTGGAACACTTGACACATAGCCATCAGAAGTTTGATGGAAGCTTGGCTATAAATTCTTCTGTTTGGTTCCCAAGCTCACTAACTCAATCCCCTTCAGTTTTACACCATCAAGTAAGAGTGAGCAGAGCTTGGAAGATTACAGATATTACTGAAGGCTTTAATTTCCCCTCTCACATTGCATTCTCGTCTCTCTATTCTCCTTTTCTGTTGTGGTGTGTTTTTGGAGCGCACCTCTTTATTGTTGCAGGCACGTAGCAGGTAGTTGTGTTTTTGGTTGACGGAAGACTCGACTTCTTTTAAATCTTTAGAAGCTTCTGTAATATATACTGCCCTTTCATTGTCCAATTCCATGTCAGTGTGTAATCGATTGCTTCTGTAATTTCAATCGAAGGAGATCTTTAGTCTTTCGGTTATTTTCATAAGGGTTTTGTGTCAGGTTTCTGTTGGGGCATATTGTTTATCCTGGCGCATCTTGGGGACTGATTTTGCACTGGATTTAAATGGCCATCTATAAAACAATAAAGGGATAGATTGATAAGAGTCATTGAAGGCAGCAACAATCTTTAACAATGAATGATCAAGTTACAGGCAAGCATCAATGGCTGGAGGTATTTTTCTTGGGCATTGAAGTTTATTCTGCATTAAAGCTCAGATTTAACATTGTTAAAGTTTTCGATTGTTATAGAATCGTTATTTGTGCTATCAAGTATGTCTATGATTGTGACAACATTGAGGAAGAGTCTACAAATTGTTGTGGTCACCTTAAAAATGATGGCTTTGTTCACATTTTTAATCCAACAACTAGTCACAACTGTGGGAAAGCAAAAAAAAAGTACAATTACTTGTAGTTGAGTTGTGTCATGGAACAATGTGAGTTTGGAGGAAGGTCATATATGATCTCCACATCACATAATGAGTTTTCCATGTGTCCTGGTGATAGAGGACGATATTAACATTGCTAGCCTATTGGAACTTATAGTTTAGCGATGCAGATCTGTCAAGTTCATCATGGCCCCAACTTGATTAATGGTTCATGATTGCAAGGCGATGTACAGAGACTATAAGCGAGGTACATGGCCTAATAGATGGATTCATTCTGATATCATTTTTATAACATCATAAACGTCACTTCATGACCCACCACATTGTGACATTCTTGATCTCTCTTTTAATCTTTCTGGGTAGTATGTCGCGGAGGAAGAGCATAGAAATGGAAGAAGACATCATGGAAGATTACGAGACTAAAGAAAAGAAATATGCAGCAACATATGTATTATTTCAATGTTCACAATTTGTAATGGCATGTATTGGAGAGGGTGTGCATCCTATTCAATTAAGGATTCATCTAATGAAGGAACTATCAGGTATGTCAACTTCTTCGAAGAAGGAATGCCCCTGACACCCCTCTCTTGTGCATTCATATACACCATCTCCTTATGTGAATTTGCAAGAATTCGTTGATTTGAATGATATAAACGGGGCAATTTCTTCGAAGAGCTTCACATTGTTCTAAGAAACTTGGAAGAGCACATCATAATGGAGGATTGTCAATTGATGAGTAGATAGAAATTTGGTTGTTTGCTTGAAAGCATGGTTGTTTATGCATGCTTGGGTAAATGAATTTATTCTATGATGAAACTTAATATTTTGGAATTAAAATCAATATACATATTAAGATTAGCCACCTCAATATGAATTTATTTTGTTAGAATTGACTACTCTAACAAATGGCAAGTTAAGCATGGAGTTTCAAGACTTAATGACAAAGACAAAGATGCCCAAGATGTGAACAATTTCGAAAGATGGGGTAAAGGAGAAGAAACAATGATTAAAGGATGATGGATAACCAAGTGAAAATTTGTGTGAGTTTGTGGAATAGACTCACTATTAAATTATATTTTGTGTCACATACATGTATTAGTAAGAAAAGCAAATGTAATGTTTTGTAGTGGTACTTGGAAAGTATGTACGTGGTAACTCTACAAGTTGGAGTGTGTATTGTGCCTGAGTCACTTTTGATGTGGGCCTTATGAGGCATGTGTACCCCCATGATATATGTAGTAGTTTTAAAACCACTTTGTAATTGCAAGTTTGTGGTCAGCTAGAAACCACTTTGGAAGTGTAGGTTTGTGGTAAGCTAGAAACCACTTATGAGAGTGTATGTAAGTGCAGGTTTGTGGTAAGTTGGAAACCATTTTTCAATGTAGGTTTGTGGTAAGCCAGAAACCACGTGTGAGAGTGAAGTGGACAGGGATCCTTGTAGGTATGGTTTAGGGTCAGCTGACAAAATCTTAGGCGTGGTTTAGGGTAAGCTAATAAACCCCAGAGTATGGTTATGGTTAATCTGAGAAAACCCATGATGATGATGATGATGGAGGGGGTTTTGAAGGTATAGGTACATGTATGAGGATAATGGTCGATTGAACCATGTACATGAAGGACATCCTAGTAAACTTGCGGTTGCAGCAGTTGGTACTCATGCTTTCTGGTAGATGGTTATATGGACGTTGACATATTTTTTTAATCATGTTTGTAAACACCAAGACCACAGTTAGACTTTGTTGATTGAGATCAAGACAAGTAGTCATTAAAGGGGGAACTTGGAAAATATAATTCCTACTTGTCTTTGGTGTGCTCATCAATTCTATAATGAGTTTGTTCCTATTAGTTAGGATTTTGTTGAGGTCTATTTGGTTTAGATATTCTATCCAACTAGTTAGATTCTTAGATTGGTGTGTGGTTGAGATATTCACTCAACCAAGAGATTGTATGTCCAAGATAGACTAGCTATCTCGAGACATAGCCTCATGTATTTATATTGTATTATTATTTTCATGTAAATACAATTTTGAGTGCATTTAGAAAATCTTTGTGAATAGAGTGTTCAAGAGAGTAGGGAAGCTTATCAAGTGAGCCATTCATATTCTTTGGCTTGGTGTTGGAGACAGTGAACAATGGAGAGGGGAGGAGAGGTGATTTTTGTTTTCCACTGGTAATACAGAATGTAATTTGGGACCCTAACTCACGATGAATTCCAAAGAATAGAGGATTTCCTAGGTTTGTGAGGGGGGTGGTGGTGCTTGTAGTTGGGTTCTCTATCAGTGGATACTGGTGATATGGCCCCCTTCTTGCGGGTATTACTATTTTTAGTGTCCTTATCTTTTTTCAATAATTAGTTTACGTCATTTAATTGGTACTCTTTTACGGAAGAGGTGATGAATAAGGGGCCTCTAAAGTCTATCAATGGTCCTGATGGAATTTTCCCTGTATCCGCTCTTTTATATTTAGTTCGTCAGTTTTAATCTCTGCAGGTTTTGTTTTTTCTTTATGATTAGTGTCATTTCGTGGCCCTGTAGGGAAGTGTGGGATAGGTAAGATGGTTGGTAGTTAGTTGGGGGCATTTAAAATTTCCTTTATTAGTTGTTAGGCGGAAGAGGAGTTGTCAAGTGGTGTGTTTCGGTTTGTGGAGAGGTGTCATTTAATCTGTTTGGTGGATGGAGACCCCAGTGTCTGGTTAGCTGGGTTGGTGGGAGGAGAATCCTGCATCATGGTCTGGTGCTAGTATGGGTTTTTTTGTGCGTTTAAGCAATGGGATTGTGCTTTGTGGGTACACTGCCCTGGAATCGTAGAGGTTTTAATTGACAAGACTTGTGGTTGGTGTCATGGGGTGGGTAACCCTATCTCTGGTTTGCAGAGAAGGCAAGTACCAAAGAAAACCCTTACCAACACACCAATGATGTGTCAAAGAGGATGGCCCTAGAGAGGTGTGGGACCTCTAGGGCATGGGGTTGTGCATTTATTTGTCTAACAAGAAGAAGGGGGTGAGTTGGAGTAGCCTCATAGCATCTCCCTTAGGCACGTGGACCTTCCCTCCACATTTAACTCTCTAACGACTTAAATTTATCAAGTGTTATCAATGGTCAAACAATTGGCTCATGATAGACACAATGACCGACATGATGTTATCATCTTCCTAAATGACATTCAGCATAATCAATGGCATATTCTAGACTGACTGGACTCCCTTTGAAGAGGTCAGAAGTGACTATAAGAGCGGATGGATAATTTCGAGAGGAGAACGACACATATGGAGTCTCATGTGCATGAAGCACTTTTCCAACCTGGTGAGGGTATGAATGGTGCTCAGGCTCCAGTCAACTTGAATGGTTAGTGTTGGGGGTGAGATTTATTGTAATTTTTTAGTAGTTTTGGTTCATATGGGTTATTGATATTGGGTCTACTAGCTTTCTTCTGTTGATGATTGTGTGTTTTTTCCTGTACTTGTTGGTCAACATATCCAGTAGGAGTGAGGCCTTAGTTATTTTGAACATGTGCACTCCACGATGTAAATTTTCCATTAATTTAGAAACTATTGATATATATATATATAATAAATTGATTTTATAATGAACATTTTTTTTAATTAAATTATTCAAAGTTATAATCAATACATTTATATAGAATGAAAATTTAACCCTTTTCATCTTCGGTGTTCCCTTCCCTTGCTTCGAGGGTATGCTAGTTATGTTTACATAGAAGGCATTCTTTCAGGGTAGATTCCTCTTGAAACCTTCATCGTTTGTCCAACACCTATAAAAACGTACCACGTTTTTATTCCTACATCATCTGTCTAACACTTATAAAAACATACCATGTGTTTATTCTTACATCATCTGTATCAACTACCTGTGAAACAAACTTGACATGAAAAGCTTTGATAATAATTAAAGTATATACACAAACGAAACAACAATCACCATCAGTCTTGTTCTTATTCAGAAGTCATCTTCCATAGACCTTATGCATTATCTTTCATCCTGCCTTCTTTCATCTGTATTTCTCATGTAACATCACAACTAGTTGAATCTAAATCCATTTGTGTTTTGAGTGTACATGGCAAGAGAACAATTTCAAGAAGATATTGTTTCACAAGGATCTAGTAGCCATACCTTTATAAAAAACAACCTGCAACAACATTGAATTTTTTTTGTTTGCAATAACTTTCCATCTTTCCCTTCTCTTATTCTGTAAATACCCTCTCTCTACATCATTTTTCTAGTAGCCATACCTTTATAAACAATAATCACTTTACATCTTTCCCTTCTCTTATTTTGTAAAGACTCTCTCTACATCATTTTTCTTTCTACATCATTTTCCTAGTATCCATACCTTTATAAACAATAATCAATTTCCAATTTTTCCTTGTCTTATTTTGTAAAGACCCTCTCTCTATATCATTTTTCTAGTAGCCATATCTTTATAAACAATATTTCTAGTAGCCATATCTTTATAAACAATATTTCTAGTAGTCATACCTTTATAAACAATAATCAATTTCCATATTTCCCTTGTCTTATTTTGTAAAGACCCTCTCTCTACATCATTTTTCTAGTAACCATATATTTCTATAAAGACCCTCTCTCTACATCATTTTTTTAGTAGCCATATCTTTATAAACAATATTTCTAGTAGTCATATCTTTATAAACAATACATCACTTTTCTAGTAGCCATATCTTTATAAACAATATCTCTAGTAGCCATACCTTTATAAATGATATTAAAGATAAACAATATTTTTATTGAGTAGCCATATCTTTATAAAGAATATTTCTAGTAGTCATATCTTTATAAAGAATAATAATTTAACAATCATCATCATATATGTATTCCATATTAATTATCAAATACTCCTAAACAATACATCATTTTTCTAGTAGACATATCTTTATAAACAATATTTCTAGTAACCAGACTTTTATAAACAATATTAAAGATAAACAATATTTTTATTGAGTAGCCATATCTTTATAAAGAATATTTCTGGTAGCCATATATTTATAAACAATAATCATTTAACATTCATCATTGTCATATATGTATTCCATATTAATTATCAAACACTCCTAACATTATTCCTTCAAAGTTTATAAATAATATTTCTAGTAACCGTACCTAAACAATATTTTTATTGAGTAGCGATATATTTATAAAGAATATTTCTAGTAACCATATCTTTATAAAGAATAATCATTTAACAGTCATCGTGATATATGTATTCCATATTAATTATCAAATACTCCTAACATTAGTCCTTCAAACTATTACATCAAATTATATTATAGGTTATATATGTATTGCATATTAATTATCAAATAATCCTCACATTAGTCCTTTAAACTATTACATCAGATTACTTGTTTCATTTAAGTGTTTCTCATCCTTATGTTTGTTGCATGGACATTAGATATAGCTATATAAAAAGTAGATTATTTTTCCACTTATTGGAACTGGTATAATTTGTTACCATGGGTTCATATAATTTTAGAAGTTTTTATGGGTTGGAGTATGAAATTGCGTTTTTTTAGTTAAAAGGTTTTTTTCTTAGATTTAAATAAATAGGTTAATGGCCTAAGACTTAGAGGTCTCTGGCACTAATGAAATCCTGGCCCCTCAATTTCAGATGTCGTGGTTTTCCTTGAATGATAAGTCAGCTTCCATTCCTTGAATGATAAGTCAGCTTGCATTCGCAGATAGCAGTGAAAGATGATTGTCCTCACTACTAAAGTTATGATAAATTTTCCCAACCTGTAAATTTTTTCTGGAAACCTCTTCCACACTTTAACCAGAAACTCCACCAAATAGCCACGATAAGTTTTATCTTGAAAGTTGTCGATTAAAAGAAGCTTGAACTACGGCTCCTATGAAACCTAGGGTTTTCAAGAAGGGTTTAATGTCTTGTGACAATTTTGAATTGTGTCATTTGGTTTTCTCCTGTTCTCCACTAGCCTTCCTTTAACTCTCACAATTGGCAGTGGAGACGAGGTAATAACAGGTGTTGCATGAACGCCAAGTTACACTTCCTCCAACTTTCATTAGTAAATCTTTGTCGTTGCTACCTGTTGAAAGGAGGTTTTTCTCAGTGGCATAATATCATTTCTTCATAGGTATAGTTATAGCTACAGTCCGGTAAATTCTTCATTCTTACCATGTAATTTCTCCTCCATTCGCATTATTTATATATAACTGTGTTTTTTGTTTTTAATTCACAGGTTGCAGATCTAGGGTTTGAGCTCATTTTAGTGTGGTCATGAACGAATACAGTTGAGTACTCCTTTTGTTAATTTTACAGTAAGGTTCTTTTGCTAATTTTACAGTACGGTCATCGGTAGAATCTCTTGTTGTAACCCTACCATTCGCAGACATAGCGTATCTCTGTATATATTATTCTTTTAAAAATGAAGACAGGGTTTTCACCGAGTCAGAAACCCTAGCAAAAAAAAATTATAACTCTAAGTGAGGGTTGTTCAACTACTTGTTATTTTTTTTTGTTATCCTATGTTGTTCATTTCCAGAAATTCCTATGGTCATTTTGCAAAATATGTCGAGACTATTCTTTGGTTTCTTTTTCGAAATATCTAGCGAGGATTTTGAAATTTGTTTCTTACTTCTTCTCTAAAAGACTGTAACATACTTAGTGTAGTTAACTAATTTATCAGGGTTTTCCATAGTCCACCGTTGCCAGTTCTTCACGGTTTTTTTTTTTTTTAATTCATATTTGGCTCTCGTTCTAACAAAAATTTACACTGTTCTTATTAATATTAATTTTTTATCATATAATTCCTCTGGCACTAATTTTCTTTTGTTTCCTAGCAGGAACTATGTCGAGGACATATGGAAAAATCTTCAGAAGGTAATTTCGCACCAGACTTGTTGGTCATTCTTGTTTTTATTACTATTTTATCTGTTAGAAATTTTCTCATACATACTAAATTATTTTCTATTTGTATCTAGGTATTCAATATTATCCGGTTCGACTGTTCTTCGTTTATAATAGCATTTTATATTGGGAATGTATTCACTTCGTTTGATCAGGGAAAATCAACTTTCACATCTTTACAGATCGGTGAATCTTTATAACCATTTTGGTTATTCTTTATACAAGAATAATTTTTCTTTTCATTTCAGAAAGTCACGAGCAAAACGGAAAATTCACGTTTTCATTACTCTGGCTTGAAGGCCTTATAATGGGTTCTTCTCCCAATTTAGATTTTCCTTCTTTTTACTGAAACCAACGTTTTTATTATAGCTTAAGCATGTATTACCAATATTTAAATATTTGATGTTTATGATATTGTTTAATGGTTTAAATGGTAAATCTTATTCTGAGGGTTTATATAGAGTTTACAGGGACGGTGATTGGATTTATATATAGTATAAAGGGTTTGGATAGAGTATGGGTGTTTTGACCTTCTTTGATGTGACAAGTCACTGGTTCAATGATGAAGATATAGTTTTTCTAAACATATATATAATTTTTTATTTAATTTTATATATTCAAATTCCATATTTATTTTGTCTTTCTTACCATGGTTAATTGTGCTTATATTACAATTATAACTTCAGATAGCTTCTGCTAGTCATAGCTTAACATCCATAAATTATAAATATGATAACTACACAAATCTTTAAATGTGTTCTATTATTGTTTATTTTTTATTTTTTGTGAATATATGATAAAGATGGCTGGTTGGTTACATAAGTATTATGTACAATTAAATTCTAACCTAAATTTGTAGAATTACACAAATCTTTAAATATGTTTCACTATTGTTTATTTTTAGTGAATATATGATAAAGTTGGCTGGTTGGTTATATAAGTATTATGTACAATTAAATTCTAAGCTAAATTTGTAGAATTACTCTTTCTTTGTAATTCTTTTTTTATACAATCTAATAACCTTATTCTTAAATACAAAATACAATAATAGTAGACAGTTATATAATTGAAATGATTCAAATTTTATGAAAATTTACTTGCTCACTTGAACTTTATCAAACTCCTATATGTTTTTGCAATTATAAAAATATCTTCTATTATCTTTCAATTTTCATTCCTTAGAATAGCATGGCTATGTATTTTTCCATACTTATTTATTCTTACTTAACTCATATTAAAAATAGATTTTTTTATAATTTCATGTATTCCTTAACTATATTTTTTAATCAATGTGTCTACATTGAATATTACATGTTTTTCCTTTAAAAAATAAATATTTCGTAGGGTTGATTTTAAGTAAATTATTCTGATGTCTTTAAAGAAAAAAATATTTCGTAGGGTTGATTTTAAATAAATTATTCTGCTGAAAAAATATGCCAATCATTCCTTCGATGTCTCCAAAATACTTTAGGGTTGGTAACTCCATTCCGACTTCTTCAATCTATACGAGAGTTCACATTGTTTTCCAAGTTACACATCCACTATTCACTGATTTTTACAGATTTAGAGAGAACCCGTTACCGAATTTTTCCTTGGTTTCATTTTAATAAAAAAATTATAATCTTAAAGTAAAAAATAATTTATAGACACTCATGTTTATTGTAAAATCAAACCTTTTTCAATTCCAGAACATTATAAGATTTTCTATATAATTTTTTTAGTTTCATATTCAAAATAAAATGTTTTACATTATTTTTTTCCATATTCAAAATAAAATGTTTTTGAAAACAAAAGAAGTTAGTAAATAACCTACTTTGTAATTACTTGTATCAATGCATTGTTCGCTTCCATATGAGCTTTTAAAATAAATAACAGATTTATAAAAAACTAGTTACTGAATTTTTTTTTTTTTTATAATCTTAGATTTAAAGTAAAAAATAATTTATAAACCTTCATGCTTATTGTAAAATAAAAAAAATTAATTCTAAAAAATTACAAGATTTTCTATATAATTTTTTTTCACTTTATATTCAAAATAAAATGTTCTTCAACATAATTTTTCTTTCATTTCATATTCAAAATAAAATGTTTTTCAAAACAAAGGAAGTAGGTAAATAACATATTTTGTAAGTACTTGTATCATGAATATGAGTTTCTAAAATAAATAACATTTATCTATTTCTTGAGTTCTTTTTTGCTATTTATATTGTTCTTTCATTTCATATTCAAAATAAAATGTTTTTCAAAACAACGGAAGTAGGTAAATAACATGTTTTGTAAGTACTTGTATCAATGCATTGTTCTAGCATGAATATGAGCTTCTAAAATAAATAACATTTATCTATTTCTTGAGTTCTCTTTTGCTATTTATATTCACATGCATAATTAAAGCATAAACATAAAATCTAGAATTAAGACTAATAATATAGAGGTATATTATTTATTAAATAATGGCATCCAACAGAGGTTTTGTTACTCAATTTCATTTCCCCCTATTATATAGAAACAATACATTTATATTTTTTTAACAAAAGAATAAAATTAATATTTGACATATTTTTATATATAATACCTTAAGTAGACACACTAAACTATGAAATGATAGGGAAATAGAAACAGATTTTTGTTCTTAACATGAAATAATAAACAAAGTTAGAGAACATCGGCTTCGTAATAATTTTGAGAAATATATGGTTAATTACTTGGCTCCTCCCCACCTTAACACAACAAACAATGCTTGTCCCCTTGAGCAAATTAGGCCTACAAAAAAAAGTTGTCCATTATTCCTTGCCTCTCTTCACTCTCTCTAATTCTACTCTCAAAATAATTGAGACAAAATCTGGAGAATTTTTAGATAATATCCTTCTACCACTCTTTGGGTGGTGACTAACTGCCTTCACCTCACCAACGGGTGGCAATAGTTAACTACTCATTAATGAGCTCATGTTTCTCACTTCTGAGGACAACTTCATGTTTTCTAGGAAACATTTAATTGGCCAATGTCATAATTTCAAAATTAAATCTAATCACCCAAATTAGAAGCTTAGGACTTGCTAATGGATAATAATAATTTTCTGAAATAAAATTACATCATTTTTCTCTTTTAGTCATCTGTACTTAATTATTAATTTCCTAGATTTTTCTTTATTCAAAAAATAGAAACATCTAATTAGAACTTTACATCAACTATTATCAGCACTAAATTTTGCTAATAATTAAAGTTGTTCCAATATCTTTCACTTTAACAAAGAATAGAATTATGCACATTTAATTACAAAATTTATCAATTAAGGAGATATCACATCCTTCCCTGCTTGAATTTGACATTGTCCCAATGTTAATTCTAGTTAACCCAACAACCACATTGTTTTAGGGTTATTCAGGCATCTTCCAAATATCTATTGCCAATATGCCAACCCAACAATATTACTACCTTAGGACTATTCAGGCACTATTCCAGCATAAATCAAAATAGTTTTCAGCTGGTATTAAAACCTAAACTTAAAGTTCACCAATTGGTTACTCAAGATTCAATTTTTTTTTTTATAGTAACAAAAATGGATAGATTTTCTTTTAGGGTACCTTCCATTTTTTTTTAAATCACCATTGTCATGTTGAATTGTTTTCATTGAATTTTTACTTGAGTTATAAGTCTATAGCATGACTTTCCTCTATTTTAGAATGTGTACAACATTCTTCCTGTACTTCTACGTGTACATTATTCCAAACAATAATGTGAGTTGGTTCACATACATAATTCTTTAACAAGAAAGACCTCTAGAGGCATCCAAAAAATTATCAAGGACCAATTTAAATCTTCTTTTAATTATTGTAGAAGCCCCTCCTAAATGGTGGGCATCATCAGCAAATTGAGGGTGATTTATATTCTTTATTCCATGAACAAACTTAAGACTAGGTAAATGCTCATGGCTTCTTGCAAACTCCAACCTTTTACTAAGAGAGTCAGCCATTATGATATATAAAAGGGGGACAAAGGGTAACCTTGACAGAAGCCATGAGAAGATCAAAAGAATCTCGTTGTCCTTCCATTTACTAATGGAGATATCCAAGGTGATTTAATGGAAAGGGAAACCTAATGTATAAACTTTCATCAAAACCAAATTTTGACATAACCTTGAATAAATAATCATGTTTAACCTTGTCAGAGGCATTAGCCATATCAAGTTAATGATCATGCCTTGTTCTTCTCTTTCTTGACTAAAATGAATTACTTCCTAGACTAGGATAATATTATCAAATATTTGTCCTTTATGCACAAATCCATCCTAGTTCTCAGATATTAATTTATGGAGAACAAATTTCAATCTTGAGGCAAAAATCTTTGAAATGACTTTATAAGAAACTTTACACAACAATTTTGGTCTAAACCTAGCAAAATGAGATGGATTTGTTTCCTATGGGACCAATGCTAGGAAAGAAGTATTGATTCCTCCACCAATGAAATTGCATTTAAATTAGTCAATCATTCTACAAAAATCATATTTTATTACCTCCCAAAATTGATGCTAAAAGTAAGTGGAAATCTCGTCCAATCTAGGAGCTTTATCAAGGTTAAACGAGAACACCACCTTTTGGATTTCTTCCTCTGAAATTTCCTTCACAAACATTAAATTGTCTACATGAGAAAGAATTTCAGGGACATGTTCTAGCATATATTGTTCTAACTCAAGGTTAGTGGGATGAGTGGTGTTGTGCAACTCAACATAGTAGTAGAATGCTTCCTCTTTGATTTGTTGAAACTCAAAACTTTATTATAATTTATCACTAATTCCTTGATGTTATTTTTCCATATCATGTTCCCTACTTGATTATGAAAAATCTTTGAATTCGTATTTCTTACCTGGAGCCATAGACTCTTGGATTTTAATCTTCATTCTTATTTCTCTTTATTCAAATCCTTATGAAAGGCTCCAAATGATTTATTTTCATTAGTTAGCATCTCATAAGAAACAAAAAATTCCTCTATTTTGGACTAAAGGGATTATATTCTCATTTTTATGCTTGTATAGCAGATTGCCTATCCATCTTTTACTTGCAGATGCACTTCCTCAAGGCTTTCTTAAGGAACTTTATATTCTTCTCCAAGATTGAAATCGGACTACCTAGGACCCATACTCTCTAAAATTTTATAACCAAGTTGCTAAAACCTTCTTTTCGGTGCCAAATTGGATTATAGTGAAACAAAATAGGGTCATAATCCTCACCTTCAAAAATCTCCAGTTCAATGGGGTGGTGTTCAATTATTCCAAGGGAAAATGTGTGAGGATACCATAATATCTTTTATCAGAAAGGAATCAAGAATTAGAAAGCGGTCTAGTCTAGCGGCTCTATGGCTTGAGCCAAATATCTTATTATTCCAGGTAAACGTGTTGGAGGTTGGTTTAAAATTCAACAAGTTTATGATTTGCATAAAGTCTTGCATATTTTCTTGAAATTGATATCTTACTATAGAACCGCCTTTCTTCTCCCATTAATGCAAAGTAGTGTTAAACCCCCTCCAAAAATAGACTATGAACCAAAATGGGAGTCTCCCAAATCTAACAAAAAAGCCCAACACTCTGATTTTTCTCAAAAACGGACCAGCATGTCTAGTTTAACAATAGAAAATACTTGATTTGGAGGAATATGCAGAAACTTTGTTGTCAACCAATGAATGGCTGATCGTTGGTCCAATAGTGTGAGTGAAGATTGAGTCCATAATGTGCAAACTCCACTAGAGGCTCCATGAGAGCTCACCAAGAGGATCCTGCTACCATGCCATATTTTATGATATTTTTGAAGGATCTCTTGATCCCCATTTTATTCTCTTGAATCAGGATGATTGGTGGTTTCTCCTTATTTATTAAGGATTTCACTTCTTCCATTCTTTTTTCCAACCCTAATCCCCTGCAATTCTAGGAGATAACCTTCATTATTTACTATTGGTGTGAGTAGCCCTTTGTGAAGGGGTTGAGGTTCCTCCTTTCCTGGTGTTCTTATACCCTTTGATTTTTGGGTCCAAAATTGATTGGGTGCCCAATTCTCTATATTTTCTACTTTCTCTATTCAGATCTCTCGGTTAGTCTTCCTTCTATCCCTCTTTTGAAGTCGATCCTGCTCTATTCTCTTCCCTGCCTCTAATTTATCATCAACAGAGCTAACAAATGTAGACCTTGACTTAAAATTTATGGGAGAGGGGAACTCTTCATTGTCTGAGGAAGACTCTTTCTCAAGTTTCACAAGGACTAGTTCATCCTCAAAGGGAAACATGTTCTCATCAGTCTACTTCATGATTGGCTCCATTTTCGATTTGGGGTCAAGTCCCTGTGGGGATGGAGGATTATTCTACAATATTTTCCCTTCTTCATTCACCATATTTAGGGCCTCATAATTGTTACTACTCTCTTTCTTCCCATTTATTTTTCTAGTCCCTTCTCCATTTACTAGGCCAACTTTTTTGGGGAAGTTAGCCATTTCTCTTTGTTACCATTTTGATCATGTTTCCTAGGTTGGTTGTTGGTTTTCCTTTCTGGATATTTTCTTCTTTTGTCTTTCTAGGGATATTCTTCTTTTGTCTTTTTTCCATTGGTACCCCTCCTCGACTTGTTTATGTTGTTCCTACTATTTTTTTTGCAACTTCTCACCAAGTGGTCATATTCATGACATGTGTTGCATTTAAATGGAAGTTGGTTGAACTAAGATCTGATTCTACATCCTGGGATGAGGGTGATGTGTGATTTCATCCATGCTCAACATGGAGTTGACATGTGTCCTTTAATAAGAATAAATCAAAGTTCTAAGAATAAACAACTTATAATAAAATAAAAAATATTAAACCATTTATTATAAATTAATTTGAAAACTTAGGTAAATTGAGATTTTCTTTAAACATAAATGGGTATCAATATCAATTTAAAATAAAAACAAAAAAAATGAAGTTGTATTATGCAAATTGGATTACTAACTTCTGCATTTTTGAATAAGATAGTTGGATAAGATCATTTGACAATCACAAATTAAAAAAAAAAAAAAATTCAAGATGCATTTATTCTTATAATATTTTAAGAAAAAAATCCTTAAAGTCGAGTCATAAGATCACTAAAAGGAAAGAACCACACCATCTGACAGCGATGAAGTTTAAGTTTTTGAGAGCTCAAGCAACACAAACAATGAAGATGCTACATACTACAATTAAATTTAACTAATGGCTCTTTGTGTTGGCTTGCGGGGTTAAAGTCTTTCATATGTGTCTGGTTGGCCTAATAGAAATCAACTCCCTGGGTTTCTATCTCCAAGGTTGGCATGATAGAAATGCAAGGATGGCTTCACATCTATCTGTCAAGATTTGGAGTCAAACCTTCTGTTAGAAGTGTTGAACTTGAGGAAAGGTTTCCATATCAAGGGATTTAATCCCTCTCGACACATGATAGATCTGGATTTAGACGGATCTAGGTTAATCGTAGTCCACCTTGTGGATGTGAGACCATTTATCCAAGATTAGATTTATGGTTGCTAGAAGCACTTTATCTAGATCCACTTCCACACATATATGTGCATAGGAAAATAAACCCTCATGTCGCTTGGCTCTATCAATATATTTTCCCAAGGCATTATCAATGCTTTTGAAGGTGGTGTCATTCCAGCAATGCAAAGGAAGGAAAGGGAGTTTCACCCAAAATAGAATTTCCTACGTCACGTCACTTTTGGGATTAAAATCTATACTCCAGTGATCTAGATATAACCCTTGAGCACCCATAAAGTATGGTCCACTTTGGAAAATCAAGTCTTAATTTGCCTTATTTTTTAAGAAGAAGGCAAGAAAACCCTTCCCACAAAAGGGGGATGAGACAATACCCTTGATCTTTGGCTTCCAAATTTTCTCACCCAAATCTTCACATAATATGGGGAAGGCTAGATCCCCATGAACTAACTAACTAGGTCGTACTCTGAAAGTTACAAAGCTTGAGATCTCTCTTGGGGGCATAGACTCCATGTTAAGTATTTACTCTAGCTTCTTAACAAAGAGGGTCAACTTAGCCTTTTGGTATTTCAACTTGTTGGCTATGATACTGATGAAGGTTGACCCCCATAACTTGTCGCCACCCTACTTCAGAAAACTCACAGTGATTCATAAACCTTTGAATGCTCTTATTAACATTGCTTTTTAAATCATTAAAATTTATATTATTATTTTAATTTTATTTTGAAAAATTAATATATTTAAAAAATAAATTATTTTGGATTTATTTAGCTTTTTTTTAAACTATGGAAAACCTATCATAACTCAGTTGTCAAACCAATAGTGGATTACTGAATGTGAGATGACTCATTAGTGTTATTTATGGAAAACCATGCTATCTAGAATTACCCACTGGTGGTTCCTAATGGGGGAGGCTTTCACTATTTTCAAATACCTCTAAATCCTAAGTGGTTAACTTACTTCCTTAAGTCCAAAAAAATTAAACTCTTAACCAAATAAAAATAGTATTAAGACATACTCCAAATCTATTTTAAATTATTATCTTTATTTTTAATTCTAAATTTTTCAATAATAAAAAAATATTAATTCATAACAACCTATCATCTTTGCTCAATACCCCACCATTTTGTGTTACACTTTAGAGTAAAAAAAAAATGAAAAAATTGTACCCCCCTAAAAAAAGGGGAGTCCCCCATCAAGTAGGGATAGTCGAGTCAGCTTCTTAGTTTGAAAAAGAGGTTAATCTTAGCAAGTATGTCGTTCAGGGTCCTGTAAGACTCTGGACAAATTGACAAAGCTTGACAAGAGATGTCTGAGCCAGAATGCTGTTCAAGGGTCTCGTCAGACTCCCTCTTTTACTTGACGAAAACCTCACCTCTTCCTAAGGTCACCTCACTGTAGGGTGAATTGGTCGTGGGCTCAACCAAAGATGTGACTCCCCGAAAATCTTGAGCCCAATAGCCTGTCCTCTCCACGGTGAGTAATGACTCGTCGGTGTTACCGAGGTGTAGTGAGAGGGGGATGGTCACTCCCCGGAAATTTGGAACCAATAGTCGGGCATCTCTACATTGAGTGATAAGGACTTCACTTAGTTGTTAGAGATGGATGGGTTTTAAACCCAGGGTTGTTAAAACCTATGGTAAGGCAACGGGACTTCCATCTAGGGTATGGCAACGGGAGGTGGCCAACCACTTGACCTGAGCTCACCTTAAGTAGCCCGATAGGGTTGGTATCTAGAGCTAGTTTGGTACTGGTACGGGTTGGTAGCCATGAACCAACATGTACTGAACTCACCTCCGTATCTCCTTAGCTACAGGTTGGTAGCTAGATAAGGGATGGTTGCTCAAGACCCCAACTAGAGGGTTGCAATTGATCATCTACAACATGGTACTATTTTGTTGAAGAACCTTTTCACCCCTCAGGACTTTTCCCCTTGCAGGCTTTTCACCTTGCCCCATATCAGGAGACCCCCACCATCAATGTGCTTGTCACCTTGCCCCATATTAGGAGACCCCCACCATCAATGTGCTTGTCACCTTTTCACCTCTTAGGATTTTTCTCCTTGCACCTTTTCTAGAATTTGTTAACTCTTTTAAAAAAAGGCTCAATGCTTGGGCGGCCATCAAAGCTCAAGAAAAAACCCCATCAAAGATCAAAACTCAAAGGTCAAAGAGGGGTCCCATCAAAGATCAACGCTTAAGGCTCACAGAAGGGCCCTCAAGACATCAGCCCATAGGGCCCTCAAGACATCAGCCCATCGAACAAGTTCTCAAAACATCAACCCATCGAACAAGTTCTTTATTCATTTCAGTAGTCTTGCCCGACGGGTTGAAGCCTTGATGGGGTATTAGCTCGGGTGAGAGGAATGAGATGTTTAGAACGTGCAAGGTATCAACCCCCGATCAATGGGATAGTCTGCCCTCTGCCTTGAAGCGGAGGAAACTAAGTACCTGTATAAATGATAAAGAGCATATAACGACGGAGAAAGGGTAGGGAGAAGACTTTGAATCCAGATGGATGTCGCATGAAATCTGTCTCCAGATGGGTCCAAGATGAGCCAACGTGTTCGCTTGGGATCAATTTCTCATAGCACATTAATTTACACCTGTCGAATTCACCATCCAAGATATGATATTGAAGCATTTTAGTTCACAACACAGGGGAGAGGGAAGCCAAAAAGCATATTCCAGTGATCGCAAATCTCAAGTAAAATGCTACATGTCACGAGTTCAGGAGCTGTGGCAATTAAACAAGGTAGTTCAGCTAAGTCACTTACACGAGGCAGTGCAGTCACCCTACTCTGGTGTCTATCGTTAGAATATTACAAGCACACTGGGATAATGTAAGCACTCAGGCTGATAAAACACAGGAAGTTTGTTTCAAGTACCGCTGTGTTAATAACTCTGATTGGTGATTTACTGTGTAGTAGTTGAATTCGTAGTAGGTGAAGGCAAACAAGCGTAATTATATTTTTCACTTACTATTTCGATGGGATTTTCTCTGATCTGCTTATTTGTTCGTTTCCTGTGTATGCAGCGGCTGAGCTTATCTGGATTGCAGATTGCTCAAGCTGGTTGAGGTGGCCAGCGGGCCCCATCTGTTTCCGTTACCAATTCCGTTAACTCTGTCAATATTCTGACACTCCACAACTCCACTGATTTCTGGCACCTCTGACAGCTGACACCCATAAGCGAATACAGGTGGTGGATAAGATATGCACTTAAAGTCATTCAATGTTACCTCCGCACCGGAGGATTTGAAAATTCAAACTCTTTACCGCTTGGGATTTAAAAAAATCAAATTCTTTCCCGCTTGGGATTTCAAATTGAAAAATTTAGCGCTAAATTTCTGCAGGTTGCTGAATAGGTAATAGATGCCTATCTACTTCATTTTGAGCCTCTCTCACACCGGCATAGGCACCATCCCCCACTGTAACAACATCCAAGGTAACTTCATAATGGACATAAGCAAGAGGCTCTTCATGGCGAGAGCTCTTTTCCATCTGAAGGTTGCGGCTGCTAGTGCTTTTTCTCGAGTAGGGCGCGTGGATATGTTTTGAGACCAAATGTAGGTATTGAGGCTATGTAAGCTCCCTTCACAACGCCACTAAAATCCCCTCCAATAACATATTATGATCTTACCACTTTTAAAATCAAAGTTTATATTGGGAATAAAATACTAATTTACTTGATTATGTTCTCTTTTAATTGATGTTACTTTTGATTATGTTCTCTTTTAATTGATGTTACTTTCAGGTGAGGATACACAACAGTATCGTTGAAGGCGGAAAGTAGAGGATTAATTTGAGCAGAACCAAAACAAGTTGATACGGTTATTAAAAGAGGTTTTGGAGGTCGTATCTTGTAATGGATTACCATATCACGGAATATCACTTTGGTGAAGCCGATGTAGCTGAACATAGAAAATATTCTCAGGTTCAATTTGACTAATTCCAACCGAGTACCACATTAAGGCTGCTCGATTCAATTTCAAATATAAAGCTTTCCTGATGTGCAAGTCCAGTAAACATTTTTGGTAGGAAAGGATGCACTCTGGATGAGATAAACTACTGTGTATGAGTATATTACACTTAATCTATAAAATTAGCCTTAATTTTCATAAAAATAAGTTCATGTTGGTTTCCCAATAAGTTTTCAGTTGGATTCATTCACTACTATAATCCTAAAAACAAGAGCTTGTCTTAAATACCAGCCAGAAAGATATTGATGAATTCACAATTCATTGAAAATTTACTAAATCACCTTCAAGACAGTAGTACACTATAAGATTCCATTCACATTATATTCTTATGTTGGTTGTAGGAATTTCACTATCTAGTTGGCAACATTTTTTTGAAATTGTTGGTTCAAATAGTGTGTTAATTTTTTTGGTTGAGAGAGAATAATTTAATACACTAGATGTTTTAGTGATTTCTATCAAAATTGATGTTTTGTAAATAAGACCCTAGCCTCCTTGATTCTAGAACTTCAAAGTAATATTTTTGACAAATTAAATATACCATAAACAAAAATTATTCATTTACAACCAAAACTAACTTAACTTTGATTCTAGAACTTCAAAGTAATATTTTTGACACATTAAATATGCAATAAAAATACTATTCATTTACTTTGATGGCAAGAACTACGACTAATAAATGAATAAAACACAATCCACCTTTGATCAATGAATGAATACAAAGAATGAATCCAAAATGCAAAAGTTCTCTTTTTCTTGAAATTTGTAAGACCTTTGGGCGGGTAAATAAAACAAGGGATTTTTTTTATTACGGAAATGGACAAAACCAAGATGAATCTTTCTTATATTAAATAATTTATTTTTTGTTTATCTATCAAATATATTATTTTGAAATTGTCCTTTGAATTTATTTTTTTTAAAGATCCTATTACATTATACGTAGTCATAAGAATATGCCTAGTTAAATTTGCTTAGCCTTCCAATATGTTTAGTTATAATATTTACATCATATCTAGTTATAAGAATATATTAGACAAAGATTCTCAATAAACAAGATAAATGGGAAAATAGTTTAACTATTCAAGGAGGGTAAAATATTTATGGATTTTTAATTGAAATGTGCCAAGTCATTCTATAATACTCAATTTATTTTTGTTAGTTTGAATTCAGAAAGAAAACTTAAATTATAAAAAAAAAAATTGTTAATACATTGTTGTATGGCAAGGTTCTGTGTGGCGATAGGAATGTAAGGATCTTGTTTGGTAATTCCAAACTCTTCAGCCTCATTGGTATTTAAAATATTGAAGTATTTAAATTGTGTCTGCCATATTGTGAACTATAATTGTTTTAATTGATGAGTTTAAAATTTGTCAAAAACTTTATAGTAATTCAAATTAGTATAAAACTTAGATACCAACACTGTTAGGCCCCTATACTACTAGTGTAACCCCTTATTGTTATTAGTACAACCCACTTATCATATTGATGTACCCATGTAGTGCCCATATTGTTACTAATGTGCCCCATATAAGCCCACTATTGTTATTATTGTGCCCTTACATTATTATTGTTATGTCGGCTCTGGTTATGTTATGACCCCTTAGACTCCTATATATAGAAAGGAGGTCTTTTCATTTGTATCATCAAATAATTGTTTGTTTATAAAATGTAAAGGAGGTTGCCCCCTCGAAGAGGATGAATTCTAAGGCTTTGATCTATCTTTTCTATCTTTTCTTGAGCTGGTTTCATAACATTTGGTATCAGAGCTTTGGATTCTAGGGTTTCGCTGCTCCAAACAGGTCATCGTGGTATTTTCACTATAACTTTTTTCTGTGACGTTTCAGAAGTCACAAAAAAAACCCATTTGAGAAGAACTTGCGCTGAACCTTGGGTCCGAATTTGAAAGCTTTTAGCGCAATATTTGCGGAGATATGATCTGAGGAAGTTGGTCTTTTTACAGACTCCTGAATTACATTCAAAACAGGTGACCTGAGGAAAATAGTCATAACTTTCTCTCTGAGGATTGGATTGAAATTTCATAAGAAGGTACAGAAAGAGGACGGACTATAGTTTCTTGTATATCGTTTTCAGAACGAAATATTGAAAATTGTAGACGTGGCACTTCATACAACTTCGCTCTTCTGGAAAGGTCTATAATCCGGTCATCTTTAGAGATTGTGCATAACTCTTCCTTGGAGAATCCAATTTGGATCAGACTGGTGGCATTGGAAAGAGGACATAGAGGGCTACTACAGGTAGCAATTTCAGAACTTAAATATCCACAAGTACAGAGTTACAGTCGTTTCGAGTTCGAGGTCCTAAAATCAAGAAAAAGCAAGATGAGGAAGTTTGATGGCAAGGATCCGGTAAATTGGATACTTCAGATGGAGAAATATTTTGATCTACATGGTGTACCACTGTTACAAAAGGTATGTATTGAATTTTCATATTTAGAACCAGATCAATTTTTATGGTATAAAGGGCTTTGTTCTCGTAAAAAACTTGTTACGTGGTTAATTCTCACGGAGGAAATGATAGCACATTATGAGGATACAAAGAGCAACACCTTCTTTAGAGCAACACCACAACAATTGGAAAGAGTAAAAGGGCTTTGTGACATATTTGAAAGTAAAATTATGGCAACAAGGAAGTCTACCCCTCACAACTATAAATATGGGTGTGTTGTTTCTCCTAGCCTTCCACAACCTACAAGGGTTACACCACAACAATTGGAAGAAAAGAGAGCAAAAGGGCTTTGTTACAATTGTGATAGCAAATGCACTAAAGGTCATAAGTGTGCTGAGAAGAAATTATTTTACATAGAGTATGAAGAGGAGAAAGAAAATGATCATGAAACATCAAAAGAAGAGGATATATGCCAGGACCCGACCCCAGGGAAAGAAGAAATGAATCAAAACATATATTGTAAACTATTGGCAAGAATGACCACTCCTCAGACTCTCAAGATAGAAGGAAATATCAAGAAGAAAAAGGTGCAAGAAGTGAAAGATCACATCAAGAAAGAAGAAATGAATCCAATCATATCTTGTAATTCACTGGTCGGAATTACCACTCCTCAAACTAGCGAGACAGAAGGATATATCAAGAAAAAAAATATTCAAGAAGTGAAAGATCACATCGAGCGTCAAGAAATGAATCCGACCATATCTTGTAAAGGATTGGAAGAAATTACCACTCAAAATCTAAAGATAGAAGGACATATCAAGAAGAAAAAGGTTCAAGCAATGAAAGATCACATCGAGCATCAACAACAAGTTCTCCAACTTTTAAAGGATAGTGCCACTTCGGTGCAAAATCGAATGAAACAACAGGTAGATCAACATCATAGTGAATTTTTTTTTGATGTAGGCGATTGAGTATTTTTACTGCTACATCTAAAGCAAGCTATTTATAAGAAGGAAATGTTGGCAATACTACATGCACTTAAAAAATGGTGACCTTACCGAATGGGAAGACTCTTCAAGGATCAGGATGTGGAAGCATTGTTTTGTTCTATTTCTGTTATCCAACCAGATTGGATAAAAGAAGTAAGGGATGAATGGAAGAAGGACAAAGAAGTATGGCCACTTATTCAAAACTTGCAAAAGATCCCAATTCAAACAATATTGCCAGATATTGAAAAGGAAGGAAAAATCATATTGGAACCTGGAGCAGTCATAGAAACAAGAACCCGACAGCTACGAAATCAATCAATTTCAGAGTATCTCATCAAG
The DNA here is from genome assembly GCA_031772625.1 of Pinus tabuliformis. Taxonomy (NCBI): domain Eukaryota; kingdom Viridiplantae; phylum Streptophyta; class Pinopsida; order Pinales; family Pinaceae; genus Pinus; species Pinus tabuliformis. The sequence goes on along the minus strand of CM062819.1, from coordinate 584,945,501 downwards.
TGGAAGAACTTACCCGCTGAAGATTCCACATGGGAGGACAAAACTTTTATAAAGAAGCATCAAGAACTACTCAAGCGTTGAGGACAACGCTTTTTGAAGGAGAGGGGCATGTTAGGCCCCTATACTACTAGTGTAACCCCTTATTGTTATTAGTACAACCCACTTATTATATTGATGTACCCATGTAGTGCCCATATTGTTACTAATGTGCCCCATAGAAGCCCACTATTGTTATTATTGTGCCCTTACATTATTATTGTTATGTCGGCTCTGGTTATGTTATGACCCCTTAGACTCCTATATATAGAAATGAGGTCTTTTCATTTGTATCATCGAATAATTGTTCATTTATGTAATGTAAAGGAGGTTGCCCCCTCGAAGAGGCTGAATTCTAAGGCTTTGATCTATCTTTTCTATCTTTTCTTGAGCTGGTTTCATAACAAACACATTTTCTTGTTGAAAACATACAATTAGAGGTAAAATAATTAAGAAATAAAAATAAAGCATATAAATTTAAATAATTTAATAAATGTCTTACAAAATAAAGATAACTTATCAATTAAGTATTTAATAAGGATATAGGATTTTCTTATTAGTTTTTCCCTACTTTTCTATATTTCTCTATGTGTGGGGCCTTAGTCATGGAGATGGATTCCATAGATTATATTATACTAATGACCCATATGATAGGATGTAGAATTTGTCTACTTTGGATTTCCATGTTGGTTCCTCACTGAGGGTCTCTTTGGGAGAGGCATTCTTTCCCATATAAAATAATTTGTGTCTCAAAGGAATTGACGAAGCATCTGTCTATATCACCAGTGTTGTGGCGACAATGGATATTCTAGTTGTGTACACAGATTTCATTTGTTTCATGTGCAAATGTGATGCAAACATTTGCCTTTCTTTGTTAGCAAATTTCATCATTATAGTTCTGCAAGTTGGCTAAATTTACTTCAAATGGATGCTTTTTGGAAGTAGTAACTTAACAATCGAACGACTGATTGCAATGCGAAACATTTGAATACACTTATTTGTTGGAACTTGGAAAGGAATGAGAAAATAGGTAATTAGATGCCATAATTAGTTATCCAAACTTGAGTTCATTTGATATATGAGAATGATAACTAGAGAGTACACAAATATTATTGAAAACTTCCAATGAAAGACTCATCATTTGAAATATGCCATGTAGAATTGTTGTCACAGAAGATCACAAGTAGAAAATGTAGAGACCATAGAATGTTCAAGATATTATTTCAAGACTGCTTCTTACAGTGAGAAAAAGACACAGAACATATACTATAATGAAATGTCCATTATGTGGCATCCTTCTTATGTCATGGCTCTACTTTCTTCCATTTCCCTACATCGATTTGAACTAAACAAAGTGTTTTTGAAATAGTCTCCAAGAAAAATGAGAGGTGGTATACTGCAGCTTTTAGATTTTGAATTTAAATTTGAAACTCAAACAGACTGCCCCATCACATTTAATATTTAAACTACCTCGCCAAATCACCATATCATTTACTCAACCATTTGAAAATTGTAGCAGTGATCCTAATGAAGATTACTTCACAATAAGGGGTTGACAAAAAATAGATGACCAAAATATGGGAGGAAGAGGAGGCTGGAAAAGTGCCAAGAATATCAATACCATACATGCATACATTCGGATAACATAGTCTTAAGGAATCTTCATCTTGGTGGATAGTTTTCATCATTCTCCCACTGCTCATCGTTAAATAATGGATACATTGAAAAGATAGATTTTGGAATAAATTCAAGAAAAACTATGAGCTTAATAACTTTAGCCAATAGGAAATGTAACCCATAGTAACTATAACCAATGAGAACTATTACCACAACGACTCTAGATGGCAGGAACCTTGATCAATGAATGAATAAAATGATTATAGGTTGTTGGTCATAATAGTTCCATGATCGAGAAATTCCCTATAACTACGACTAATAAACATTGATTATAGTTCTTGTGAGTCAAGGTTCTTAACTAACAAAGGAAATATTCCCTAGAACTATGACTGAAAAACAAAGATAATAGTTTAATTGCATAGTCAAAGCTCCCACATCATAATTCTTATGGTCATGATTCTTGTAAAATAAAGTCATAGTTCCTAATTGACAAGGGAACTATGAGAAACAAAGTAATGATTTCTTAGTTCATAGTTCATGAGGGTCAAAGTTATCGAGGTCATAGTTACTAAACTTCATAGTTTCTAAGGCTTAAAGATCTCAAGTTCATAGTTCTTGTATGTCATAGTTACTATGTTCATAGTTCTTGTCGGTCGTATTTTCTATTGGTTAGAGATCCCAATGATAAGAAAGCTCATAAAATTTCTTCAATGAGAGTCAATGAAGTGCTTGTTAGAAATTGAGAGAGATAGAAATATAAATAGAGAGAGAGAGAGAGAGAGAGAGAGAGAGAGATAGGTAGTGTTTGCAATAAATTAGTCATGCTGGTATAAACATCAATTACATCCATATGATTCCATTCCATCAAATTCCACAATACGAGGGTTTTCAAATTCCATAAAAGCAGTGTTTTCAAAGTGCACAAAAGTAAGGTATTCAAATTTCACTTCAATATACATCGAAAAACATTGCCAACTTGTGATGCATGGTCAATATGGTGTGTTTACTCACATTTTCTAATTATTCACTCAAATTTGAACTCACTATGTTGGAGTTTCCACATTCCACATTGGTAGGGTTTTCAAATTCCATAAAGCTAATGTTTTCATAGTGCATAAAACTAAGGTTTTCAAATTGCATAATTATATTTCCTAGTAATGCACACACACTTTTGAGCAATGCTAAAAAGGTAGCCTCGTTGGGTTCCTAGTTGGTAGCTTGGGCCTTACGAAGCATAGATAACTAGGAACATGTGTGAACTCCTAAGAACAAGAACACATTATTATGGGCATGTGTTCCTCATGATAGCCCCATTTCCACTTCTGGGGTAATAATTATTGTGCAAGTGCCCTTAGTTGATTCTAACTAGTTTTTTCAATTGTGCATAGTCCTTCTCAAACTCTCATTATAGAATTTCTCACAACATTCCTTCATACGCTTCATGTTAAGTGTTTTCTCATTAGTTTACATATTTTCTTTCTTTTATCACATATGGGATTCCACAACCACTTGCCACATGCTCATTTACAATATAACAATAGAGTGCTAAGTTATTTCATCATGACTATTCCCTAATTACAAAAGCCTCCATCATGTTTTGGTTGATTTCTTAGACTTGTTTGAGAAACTTCCACATATTTAACTTTATCTCATCATTCTAGATTGGTCATGGTTATGAGCATTGCAATACGTTATCATCATTTATTTCTTAAAACACCCATTTCTTTATACTTATTTTTCTATCTTCTCATAGGTTTGTATTCTTTGAGGGGTAAGTTTGTTCCAATTTTAACTTCATTCATATGTAATTTAGGGAATTGTGATACTATTTCTAATTTATAATTTCTCTTGTTTCAGATTGAATTATTATAGAGTTCTTCATCTATCTCAATGCTTTTAGAGTGGAAGAACTAAATGATTCAACTTGTACGGTCTTTTTTATCAATAGGTCTTAATTTGAAAAATTTATGTATGAATTCTTCCAGAGCCATTTTGAGGCACTAAATGATTTTTTCTGTGGTAAAAAAAATTATCGTTTGTGCGATACCATCTGGTACTTTAAGTTTTTATGAAAAATTTATGCCTCTTGCAAGTTGATATACCATACTAACCACCATGGTACAAGTCAATGCCATGTTAATCCCTGTTACTCATGCATAAGGGGCTAGCCATGTGTGGAATTTAAAAAAGACTCTAGAAGGTCCAAAATCGTAACTCTAGTTGAGGGTTGAGGGAGTCAAACCTTTCATATAGTTAGCTATTGGGTTATGTTAAATACTAGGCCACTAGGAGGAGTAGGGGTTACATTTCATGTTATTATATTATCTTCCATATTTGAGCAAAGAAATTGGGAGTGGTATGTTAGAGAGAATAAAAAGGGCTTAAGATTTTGTAGCAACTTTATAGGCCATAGGTCTTAGTTAACTCTATAGAGAGTACCTCTTTCTTTGTATCTACACATTTTTACATACTAGAGAATAGAGATCAAAGCAACCTCACGTTCTAGCTAGGTTTCTCCCATAAGGGTTTCCCAAGGGAAAAATTGTGCTTATTTGGTTAGTGTGTGTATTTTTTTTCACTCTATATTTCTTGAATTTCAGCTAATTTAATTTAAGCATACAAACAATAAATAAAGAATCTGAGATCTGAAAAGGATTAATATTCACAGTAAAAAATTCAATATTTATGAGATCTATTATGATGAATTCTTCCAATGGAATATCCATGATAATTTATTGATCACCTCCACATATTTCTTGAACGACTAGTGTCTTCTTTACTACCACATGTTACGTCGATCAGTTTAACATATTATGTGATTGTATCTTAATTCATCTTTGATGTCCTTTTCTTAATGTCCATTGTTAGGATTTTATCTCCATTCTTCCTATCTTTAGAATGCAACATCCTCAAAGCAAGAAAATTCAATAACCATTGATTAGGAGTTAGGATCAACAACCATCTTGAATCCATTTTATATTTCAACCCATCATTCATATCAAGTCGAATTTCATTTTCAAACTCTGCCATGATCATGAAAAGTATTAAAACTTTTAGTAGAAATCACATCATTAGATTTTTGTTGGCTCGTTTCGAACCATCTAGTGTGGTTCATCATGAGGAAAATATGAAGAACCAAATATGGGCATCGAGTTAAATAGATGAAGAGAAAAAATTTAGTCGTTTTAATATAACAATTAGATTTGACTAAATAAATAATATTTCAATATAAGGAAATAATTGTTTGAATATAGTTGTTAATATTGGCCATGATTTCCAAGTTGTTACTCTCATTAATCGTATCAAAAGATTCTATTATGAGGACAAGTATACAAGACAAATAATACATAAAATAATTACCAAAATTTATTTTTCCACACATTACAACTATTTATTGGTCGTATCTATATTCCATTGCCCTTGTAACACTAAATAAGGTTCCAAATTCGTTTATCCTCCCTGAATTAACTATATAAACCTCATTGTGTCTAAAATGTAATAATAAACCTTTATATTCACATAAAGTTACTCATATTCATGAAGTCATATAATTTCAATTTACTTCTGTTTTTTTGAATGGTTATACACATTTATCAATATTAACCAAATTATCCTAATCATAACTTAGTCCACAATAGTTAAATTGATATTTATACAAAAATAAAAATCACAATAAAGATTAATGTAAAAAGTTTCCCAAAAATTTCATATGAAAACATTAACTTCTTGCATATTAACCTGTTGCATGTCTTACTTTTTTGAACTTGTTATAGAATATTTGAACGCATTTTAATCATTCTTCCGAATTGTGGAATATGAAATTCTCTAACTTTAAAATGTTGTTAAAACCATTACACTAAGTTATATCTTAACAAATATCATATAACGACATTACCAATTAAATAAAAATAGAAATAAAATAAATCTCATTTAAAAATATTATTAGTTAAATGAAAAAAATAAAACACAAAAACATTACCAATTATACTTTACCAAATGTATCATGAAAACATATAAATCATAATCATTGGAAAATATTAAAAGAACATTACCAAGTAAAGATGTATCACAAGAGATCAATAAAAAGGTACTCGTTTACTTTATAAATAATTTATTTTCCTCTTTTAATTTTGTTTCAATATTTTTATTTAATAACTAGGTATCTTATATATAAGAAGAAGTTATAGAATATGGATGCAAATGGGTTTCCTAAAATTGCTTCTAACTTTAGCCAAAACCTCCACCTTTGACTGAAGTGAGGGTGCCATAAGGATGCCCAGTCTTGGCTAGACCATTGGGGAATAAAGAGGAGATCATCGTCCAAAATTCAGATAATATAAAAAATAATATTGCTTCCAAATTTAAAGAGAAATTGTGGGAACATAAAGATTTGGAAGGAAAAAAGGAAAGTGCAATATTATAACAAGGTGATAACCCCCATCTGGAAAACCAAAATTATCTCTAATACTTGACTAGTGTTAAGATGAAAATGAACGTTTCCAATATTAGAACTAATTATCTGAGCTTCATAGTAAAATTAGGCATTGGTGAATTCTCAAAACACCATGGGATGAAAGAGTTTTTCACTTGTGCATAAATTGGTGAATTCTCAAAACACCTTGGGATGAAAGATTTTGTCACCAATAATAGGAGGGTTGAAGATAAAAAATAATTTCTGTTAGATTGTCCATCTTATACTCACATGAAAGAGTTTGCCACCAAGCCTAGGAGGCTTGAATCTTGTACTCACATTAAAACACTTTCTCTTAGATTGTCCATCTTATAGTCACATTAAAACATGTTCTCTTAGATTTTCCACCTTATACTCACATTCAATCCTATTCGAGCTTATAGGAGTTACTAGTTACACATTTCAACTTATTCAGTTTTTTTCCACACAATCTAACATGTCTTCAAATAATAAAACTCAGATGGAGGGGGAATTAAACCCCCTAGCTACCACTAGAGCTATTGTCCTTTAACAACCTTCTTAACATTTTAACTCATAAAATATATGGTGATTTGGGAACCCTTCTCTCACTTCTTTTTGAGCATGTAAATAAAATGTTAAAGAATCCTATTTAATCTATTGCCTTAAGGTATGATAGACTATATAAGCCTTAGTGGGCATTAATCATCATATTCATCATCATTATACATCCAAATTATCATTTCACTCCTCTTAATATTATTACAATAATATCATAAATTTTTATTTTTATTTTTATATATAATAATTCAGAAACTCTATAATTAATTTTTTAGTTTTTAAAATTTCATATTACTATTAATTTATTTGTAGATTATTACTTTAATAATAGTTATCATTAATCTATAATAAATTTAACTAATTTTTAAATCCTAAATTTTGGAGAAATTAAAAACATATAATTTAATTATTAACTAGAAATAATTACATAATATTTATAATTTATTTAAACAAAATTTCAAATTTTTATATAAGTCAATAGTTATAATGAAAATATTTAAAGTCCAAAATAATCTTTATAAAACAAAATTTATTGAATTATACATTTTTTAAAATATATTAATTTCTACTAGATAAACAACTCCAGTAACATTTTTGGTAAAGATAATTATAAATAATAATTAATTATATATTATTAACAGATTATAATTAAACAATTTAAAATTCAAATATTAAAATAGATATTCATTTCTCTATATTTAATAACAAATAATTATTTTAATTTATAACATAATAATATATTAATAAAAAAAAATCTCAAATCATATATATATATATACACCAAGCAAAACTTAAAAATTGTTACAACTATTATTATTATAGTCATGAATTTTACTACATCTTAATCACATATTGGAAGTCAATATTTCATACTCACCAACTTATAACTTCTTTAATCCACTATATATATATATATATATATATTTTGTTATTTTTCTAAGTGGACAATATCATATGCATTGAGATTCCCATTTCATAGAAGCTTAAACCATGTTTTTACATTGTAATAGGGTTTCCACTTTGTTAACACTCCCAAAATAACTTATTCCAACCTAACTTGCTCCATCCTGGATTTGTGTGTACACAAGACCCATGGATAGTCCAAATTCCATGTCTTGAACTCTACATTAAATGGAGTTATAACACCAACGCTCGTCTATTCAAAGAGTGGCTTAAACGATGAGCCCGAGCATAAATGTATGCAGTTTCAGAGAACCTGCAATCAAGATAAGGATTTCCCTTTTATAAAAATACAACCAATTACAATAAAATTAGAATAGAATCAACTATTAAAAAATGACGAAGAAATATATGGTTCCATTTCGCTTTAACACACTCTAGTGGCATGGATTATCACCTTTGGATAATTTTATGTATGTTAAAGGGAACATAATAAAATTCATTTAAGTCATTTGCATATTTGTGTTTTACAAATATATATTTGAATTCCTCAGTCTCTTGGAACCTGTAGTTGTCCCGACCTAGGATTGCATCCCTAACTACCTCCATCATTGGTTTGTTGTGCATAAATCCCTCAAGAACCTTCCATTTTTTATCTTACGAGTCATCTGGAGAGCACGTAATTCACTAATCTTTGATTCCTCCCAGCCTTCTGTCTACAGAACCAACTCTTTGATCATGGCCTACTTTAGAGAATTTCCCCTAAGACCTTCCCTTCTCCTCGCCCCTCTCGCTCCTCCTTTGATCTTTGGTCTTCCTTTCCAGTTGGATTCTTTGATGGAGCCAGTTCCTTTTGGTGATGTGGCTATAGAATGATCATTTATCTAAAACCTGATCACCTCTTCAGATTCCTTTGGTTTGGTAGAAAGGGTTCGAATGCTAGGGTCGAGCTTCTGGCCTTATGGGGCACTCTCTATTGTGCTTCATGGATTGGATTGACAAGCATTTCCATCTTTTGGGACTCTAAAGTTATTATCGAATGGGCCAACAAACTATGAAAACTTCAGAATCTGAATCTTCTCTCCTAGCAATAGAGGATCAAAACGCTATCTCAAACATTCCTTCAGATTTCCTTCTCTCACATCTATCGTGAGCACAATAAGGAAGTTAAAATTTTGTCCAAAAGTGGATGTTCTACTTCGCTGGGCTCGATCCACTTCCACGAATTTATCTTAGTCTCTCTTCTTCGCTTGGGACAGATCACTTACTAACTCTTCTCCTGATCCATTTTTGAGTTGGGCCTCCTGCTTTTTGGCGCTTAGAATTTTTTATTGTTGCGGCTTTCTCTTGATGTTGCTTTACGCTACATGTTTACTACAGGATTATTTCCTTTTTATTCATACATTAGATGTGGAGTTGGTTATTTTATTGCATCAATAGCTCTGCTATTATGGATAATCTTCATGTCTTTGTTTATACTTTCTGCTATTGTTGTTACTTTTAAGACGAGGCATATATGTTGCTTAGGCTGCACCCGAGGAAATTCACAAAAGATCATCTATTATCCAACGGGAAGGATGACTCCTACAATTTGTTATTCATCTTTTAGATGCATAATTAGTTAGTTAAAATCTAGATGAATGCACAAGCTTTTAAGAAAGACCTAGTCTATTAGGTGATGCCTTGAATTCCTAGACATATAGTGAGAGATGGCAACCCAATGGTCAAATCAAATTTAAGGTTCCTCAGATTTTATGTGGATAAACTTTTGAAAATATAGGAACCCATTCAAAATTTAAGGATAAAATCTTAGTAGAAGGCATATCCATGATAATAAACACTTTTTAATTGAAAAATCTACAATAAGACTATTTTTTCCTAGTGATTTAAAAAAATATCATCAAATTTATGGAATCTTCTTAAATTTGAAAAAGTTTTATGTAGTATACCTAAAGTATATTATAAGAAATATTATATAATGCACTAAATAAATATCATGTAATAATTGTTCTATAACTAATTAATATTACATATTAATAATTATATTACATAATAATTGTCATATGACTATGTTACACAATACTTATTTATTAAATTATGATCATAAATCTAATAACATATCTCAAGTGTATTACATTTTTTGAAATAATAAAAATTTAATTAATGGTTAGGGACATTTGTTTCTTTGGAAGTCAAATATTCAAATCTAAAAGAGATTTTCCCATATTTACATTTATTTTATAGTAAAGCCAAAATAATTCAAATATTTTATTTATAATCTATTATTTATTTATTATTAATATTTTTTAAATACCACATTTTAATTTTATATAAAGATTTTATTTATGATCTATTTTTTTTTATTTTTTTTTAATATTTTTTAAATGCCGCAGTTTAATTTTATATAAAGAATGGAAAGAATTGCAATAAAACTGTTATGCTAACATTTTCGTCAGTGTCTCCGGGGTCTGGATAGCCTCAGTGGCCAGCCTTTTCGTTACAACCCTCTCCTCCTTTATGGGCTATCTTCGTATATTCTTCCTCTGCCACCTCCTCTTTTCGGGCTTCTCGTGCCCCACCTGCTCCATAGATGTCTCTTCATGCTCCACCTTCTCCTTCTCACACTCACGTCCTTTGCTTCGACCTGTTCATCAACATTATGTGATTATATTATATGCCATTCATTTGTGATGGGTGATGAATATAAAAGTATTACCTGCACCAAACGTTTTACCAATCCCAAATCAGGCTTTAGGGTACAAGCAGGCCGGTTGATGAGACAACATTGCTCGTTCACTGTAACGTTGCTTGCATTGCCAACGATATAGTATCTATGTTGTGCTCACACATTAAACAGAAAATTAAAAGAGATCACGGCCTTCCACTGAGTTTCGAAAAACGGTACATGGCTATCTGAAAACAGCTCCTCTGTGGCAATTTTACGTGTATCGTGGCCGCTCCGAATCGTGGCACCTCCGTCGGTTACGCACGTCAATCCCACTAACATTCAGATTTACCTATATGCTCTCAAATGTAAAATTTTCTATTATTTGACCTTTTTAAATTTCACATTTTTACTTTGCTACGGAATTTTTTATCATTTAATTTATTAAACAAACTTTCTAAATGACATATCTACCTTTTTGCCAAAATTGTGAAATGTATATGTATATATTGAAACAGAAAGTTGTATCTGACCTCACTGCAAGTGTACATCAAAGGAGTTTTCTTGCCTAGGTAAAACATGGCTAACTATTTCTGTATAACTACCTAAGATATTATGGAATGTCCCGCCGATTTCAAGTGCCAACTTTTTTTATTTGATTCCATACATCTTGCTTAAAAACCTCCACATCCGTCTTTTATAATTCATTTTTTTCTAATAGTTCTGGAATGTTGTACTATTTTAAAATTTTAAAAATTTCCTAATTTGAAAAATAAATATCAATATAAATTTATTTTATTTTAATTTAAATTTGTCAAAATCTATGAGTATTAAACTTTTTTTTAGGACAAAAATCTCTTTTAAAATGTATATTCAGAAATTTAATCTCTTCATTTTTCATACATTCACGATTAAAATGAATTTATTCAAAAACTTTCATATATATTCAAAGATGTGATATTATTTTAAAATTTAAAATTCGTATATTTATTTAAAAAATAAATATCAATATAAGCCGATTTTAATCTGAATTGATTAAATTTATAATAGTTAAACTTTTTTAAGTACAAACTTAGTTTAAAATATATTAAAGATTTAATCTCTCTTTATACTTCATAAATTCAAGATTAAAATAATTTTTTATATATAAATTTCATAAATTATACATCCTTTCTATTAACAACACATTAATAAAATGTTAAGAATAAGATTGTTTTTTAATTGTTTTATATTTTATACTTTGAATTGTTTTATAAATTTTATTTTGAATTATTTTATTTAATATATACGTACTTGAGATTCAATATGGATATTAATTTTTTTATTATTTATAATTGATACTTTAATATTATTTTCTACTTTCTTTTTTCTCTATGCATATATATGGAGTTGATATTGGAATATATTAGTTAACACAGATATTCAAATATTTTAATTAAGAAAGCTAGCTAAAGTATCTATACTAATAGAGAAAAACTAGAAAGTATATAGACATGGTTGATGCTATCACTAAGGGAACTAAACCAATAGCACAAGAATAATGATTTTGTCTAAGATGTGCGAGAAATAATAGCACTCTGAAATATATAACATGAAGACATAAAACTAGAAGTATCATTTCATGAACTTAGAAGTTCTATATAAGGGTAAGCAATGCTTTTTAGTATAAGAAAACTAGCAAAAAGGCCATGTAACTAGTGCCATAATTTAAACTAGGGGAACAATGTCTTCCAAGTTAGTGACTAGACATAAGTAGTAAATCATGCTAGGGTTGAATGCCCATTACATTAATTAGTAGGCAATGACTTTATGGTCAACTTCTTGGATTCACAGGTGAAAATCATATAGGTGAAGTAGAATTGCCTAGTACTCTTGATATAGTTGAAGTAGAATTGCCTAGTACTCGTGACTACATTCTATCTAGAGATTAACCATGATGATATTCGTGATAGTATAGATATAGAGTGAGAATTTACTAAGCTTTATTCTCATTGCCCTCAAGAGGAGATAAGTGATATTGGGAAGGAAAACCATTTACTCTTAAACAATATTCTTTCATTTGCATCCCCAAATTTGTCTATTGGTTTGTTTCAATTTTAGGGTTGTGGAGTCCCCATAAGAGAAGTCAATTTGGTCAACATCTAGCCCCACTAAGATAGATAATTGAAAATTATGACTTGTAGAGGGAGTTTGAAGGATAATTTCTTGGATAATCATCATTGAGTCATTATCAATGTTACCTTTTGATCAACTTCTTTACTTTTGAGAACATAGAAATTTTGTATAACAAAAAACACTTCAACTTCATTACCATTGGTGATTTAAATCTTGAAGCAAGATCCATATCTTTTCATCCTTTAATACCATAAGAAACCCCTACTCCTTGCACTTACCTCCCTTTTAAATATTATACAAACATTTTTAGCCCTTAGCAATCATATAATATACCTACATGTTATAACAATTTTGTAGGTTATCTACCCTCCATGAGGAAACCATGAATAAGTCCTAAGGTTATTCTAGTTATGCATGACTTCCTCATTAGTTCATGCGAGAGAGACTATCCAAATACCCATAAATACTAATATGCTTCATCTAGCTTTTCACATTTCATAGTTAATCACAACAAAATTAATGCGATTTAATCTTAAAACCTCCTTTAACTTTAGAATTTACTAATAAACTAGCCATTGTCAACTATATAAAAAATAAATAAATAAATAAAAAGGAAGACAAAAGAAAAGGAAAGAGTTAAATTTATATTTAGTAATAAAAATATGTCTTCTTACCTTAAGAGAAAAAAAATACTATATATTTTTTTCCGTAATTTCTTGTTAACACTAAAAATACTTTAGTGCAATGTTGTTTTTTTTACGTGGTTCAAGGACACCTTCGTACCCCAAGAGCTTTTGGGAATTGATCCTATGAACTCCCATCTGATGAGGCCGTCTTGACCGATTGGGCTAACCCTTGAGGCTTACTTCAATGTAATACTTTAATGCAAAATAAATCTCAATTACTAAAAAATAAATATAAATATTAATTACTCTAACATGATAAATATTAATTACTCTAACATCATTTTTTAATAGTAATTTGTACCACATCATTTTATTTTTTAATAGTCATTTTGGAAAATACAAGAAACTTAGATTTCACAAACCTGCCAAAGCGATTTGGTGAAAATATTTATAATTTACTTTCGTTATATCAGTGTTAAAAATTCAATTTAATCCTTTCTCACATATTTAATAAAATCATATTTTATGTATTTTTTTTACAAATAAATGAAAATTTTTAGCCTACACAAAAAAATCACATTTTACATAAGCGTGTTTTGCCGTCTTTTACCTGTCTAATAAAATCAGAATAATATATCAATGTCTAATATTTATAATTTACTTGTGTTATACCAATATTAAAAATTCAATTTAATCCTTTCTGGCGTATTTTATTTAATAAAATCATATTTTAAGTATCTTTTTAACAAATAAATGAAAATTTTTAGCTTACACAAAAAAATTCAGATTTTACATAAGTGTGTTTTGCTCACATTTTATATCTCAATATGTCTAATATTTTTAACTTTATTTTATGTTAGTGTGTTTAGTGCAGTTATTTTTTATATATCTAATAAAATTACAATATACTTCCGGGCAACGATTTGACTACTACTAAATTTATGAAAGAATACATATTTTATTAGCTGTTGTTTTGGAACTGTGACTTTTTAGGACGAAACACATGCTATTAACCATTAACCTCATATATATAGACATCATATATTCCTATATTTAATGCATTGAGATAAACATTATTATTATTTTTATAACATTTTATTTATAAAATAATATTATATTGATTTACCTAATCACAAAAAAATATTTCTTCTAAATTATTATTTTAATAAATAAGTGTAACATACAACATTGCTGCGTAGTACTTAATTTTTATGCAAAAAAAATAATTGATAATTTTAAATATATATATATATAACCTAATTTAATATAATTTTAAATTAATATAATATTAAAAATGTTATAAAATAAAATTAAAATAAAGTATTATAAATATTTTGATTTTAAAATGAGTTATGGGTTTTGGCCCAGTGGTATCTATCCATGGTTAAGATTATTGTTATATTGCAAGTATTAACTTTTAAATTAAAAAATGCTATAAAAAATAATTAAAATAAAATATTTTGATTTTGAAATGAGCTATGGTTTTTTTCCACAATATTGGCTAAAGCCTAAATTATTATCACATTCGGGAATATAATTTTTTTATTTTTCAATATAAATTTTATATCTCACAATTCAATTTAAAACCATATAAAATTAGCCATCAACCAATTTGACAAACCATTTACATTTTAAAAATTTAAAATTATTTGTAATTTTTGAATACTTTATTAAACTTCTTAGATTTTGTTTAAAAATTTCAAAACTAATTGAAATTCAAATATTTTTGACAAAAAAAACAATATAACTTGCCTTCATGTATAATAAAACATAATTTATTTTACTTAAATAATTATTATTTTTAACATTTTTTAAAAGAAAGATATGGAATAACTATTTTGTATATATATATATATATATATATATATATATATATATATATATATATATATATAGTTATAGCTATTTATATATATATATATATATATATATATATATATATATATATATATATATATATACAGCAAGTTACGAAATAGCTAATTTGATATATATATATATATATATATATATATATATATATATATATAAGTTTAGATTATGCACAGAAGAATGATCTATCTATTAATGTGATGCTATCACGAGGATTATGCTAAACTGGTCAAGCTTGGAAGTCTCCTCGAATAATTTAATTCCCCAAAGTAGTTTCCAAACCATGGTGAATCAATTTTAATTTAATATTAAATTAAATTTTAATATTAAATATTTTACACTTATTATTAAAATAAAACATTTTGTGATCTATAATAAATAATTTATAATTTTATAAAATGAAATATAATAAATAATTTTATTTTTATTTTTATAAAAATATGTGATTATTATTTAATTAAAAATAAATATTTTTAAAAAATATTTAAAGGTTATTTGATAAGGTTGTATTGTCAATTAAAGTGTTAAGAAGACATGATCCTCCTTCTTCATCCCTGGTGTCTACATCCTTGGGAGGAGAATATATGACCGAGGCTAGGTTCGCTCAAGATTGGTCACATTAGTCTTGTAGTCATGTTGAGTCCTGGAATTCACAGAAGGAATCTCCAACACAAGTTGAATTTGAAGCATATACAAGTGACAATTGATAAAAGTCAAGGTCGATTGGTGCACTAAGCAAGCTAAGCACAAGGAAACTATTAGTGTGAAGGGCGTACAACAATTCTTTTGGCAATTGGCTTCGAATTTAGTAACCAAATTTTCCATGCTTGGTATAAGTTTCCTTTTCTGTCCGCAAGCTCATTAGCAAGTGTTTTCCTTCTATATCATTGGTGTCATTTCTGTAAGGGTTCTTAGTTAGTGTTGTAAGATGTGGACTCTAGATTCGTAGAAGGAAAAAATGCAAGGGCCTAATAGACACCCACAAGCAACACAATGAAGGAGAAGGTTCTCAGAGTGCCCTCTTTTCCCTCATCCACCCATCATCAACAACAATGATTGTCACTTTCTTTTGTAGCTCATTCATAAGCTCTCCCTCCAGGTAGCAAACCAATTAGACAAGATGCTATCCCTTCATCAATAGATGGATCGTTAAAATGACGAAATCAATGCTCTCCATTGTCAAGTGGAGAATATGCCAACGACAAGCCCAACAAAGTGACCACAACTAGAAAAAGGGTATGTAAATATTGAACTGGCAGATGAAATGTTAGTGGATTCCCCTTATGGTGAATAAATAAGTGTTGTAAAACTCTATTTCTCTGTGGCGAAGTTTGCATAATATATCACTGCAATCATACCAATAGTAAGTCTGTAACTATTTCTTGTTTTTGTGAAGAGGAGGTAGAACCTCCCAATGATTTTTCTGTTGTCATAGAATTTGAACTTTGAAATAATGTAAGTCACTTGGAAGTATTCCCCGTGTGTTTCATGGCATGTTCTTAACTGCCTCTCAAGGATCCATTAACTATGGCGATGCGTCTGTTTACTAATACCTGCAAGTTTTGGTTTAACAAAAGTTGTGATTCCAACAAGTGGTATCAGAGCCAAAAGTCTTGAGTTTAAAACACCCCTGACTCATGCTGGGGGGAGATTGTTGGATTTGACGACACTCCGTATGTGCTTAGTGACATGTGCTTAATCACCTCTCAAGGATCCCTTAACTTCGGTGAAAGGGTTTTGGTGTAAAAATAGTCAAGCTTCAAGCAATAAATTCATTTGATAAATCATGCAAAATGTTATATAATATATTATACAAATTTTAGTTTAACTTCCTTACTAACTTGTGTTAATTGCATAGACGAGATTGCTGTGGTTATGGTGATAGTAGATGGATATTCCAATTGTCAAATTTTTAATAAGAAATAATATATATTTAAAAATTTAGAAAATATTTAAAAACTAAATAATACATATTTAAATAAAAATTATTAAAATATTTAAATGATTTATTTAAATAGTAAACTTTGCTGACTTGAAAATTTATTCGGCAAAATAATTTTTTATTAACAAAAATAATGATCTCATCCTTATTATATTAAAATTTCATAGTTCATAAAGATGACTACTCTTTTCTATTGTACAATTTGACAATTTGAAAGCATCCTTAGCTTAGGAGATGTCACCTATAACTCATGGCATCCCTTAAGGTCAAGATATCTAAGATCTTTGAGTTTTTCGATTTCAGATGACAATGATTCTAAATGATGACATCCCCTAACACCTAGACATTTGGGATTCTCGAGATCTCTCATTTCACATGGAAATGATTTTAACCTTTTAAATCCCTTGAGATGTAAAAACTGAAGGTTTGAAATATTGCTCATTCCTGAATTTCAGTATATCTTAGACTAATAAATTCAAGTTGCTTCAATTGCCATAATGATCTTGGCGATAATTGTAGCCCTATGTTACATAAACCTAACACCCCGAGAGAGATGAGGTTAGGGAAAAATCCTTCTGGAATCTCTTTCAATTCAAAATCGAGTGTTAAAGCTAGAGTGACAAATTTTGGACATCTTAATTCCTTGCCTGGTAGAGATGTAATATTGCTACCAAAAAGGGAGAACATCCTGCAATTATCGCGAGTCTCGATGTTAGGGAAATGTGTGTCGATGTCGAGGTAAGGTTGACCTACTATGGATTCCTAAGACAAGGCCCAAGTCATTAGATCCATAATCTGTTTGTAGTAGGAATAAGGTTGATCTGCAGGTAACTTTACATAGTTGTGCACAGTATCCATTAGCTTGTCCAAACATTTTCTCTTTATTTTACATTCTGTGATCCACATATGCAACACACCATGAAACGAAATGTACCAGTTTTCTAGGAAAATCACACAATACTAAAAATTGGTTTTTAAATGAGCACGGACTTGGAAATAATGATTCCATGCTAAGTTTGGAGTTGGTTTGAGATTTGTAGGTGGTTGTTGGGAGATCCTCTCAACTCCTATCTCTAATGTTAGAGTTAGTTGGATCTGGGACTAATTATATAAATGTGTGGTAATTGAGTACAAATGTGTGCAATAAAAAATATTATTTTGTGTATTTATGAGTACTGTGTCTACAATTTCAATTTATTTCTTTTTATCAAATCCCATATGGGCCTGAATCCCTCAAAGGAGTTCCCAGGAAGGTGAAAAATATGTGAGGATTAATGCTAATTCTATGTAGATAAAGTAGGTGTAGATTAGATATTACCGTGCAAGAGTATTAATTTTGTGTTGAGTGTGATCTACATACTTGTAAGTTGTTTGAGGAGTAATCCTTAACATTGTAACCATAATGTCTTCTGAGGTTTGAAAGTTGGAGTCACCATTATTCCAATGTTTGGCTGGGATTTCTATGTGTTGTTTCTCACTATTAACACACACCCTTGTTGGATGGTTTTCAATTTCCGGGTGTCATTAAAAGGGCTACATAAGAGTCTTGTTATCTACTTATCATTAAAGTAAAGCCGCATGTAGGAGAGTCATTATTATATATTCAAAGGATCGACTTATTTTCAATGTCAGTGGCATCATTGAGAAATACATCTGTGAAGTGGACGTCTTTAATGAAAGCTGGTGCAACATCATTGTAATAGTGGATGTGGGTCTCCTTAGCCATGGATGGATAACGAATATGAATTTACTACATGTTATTTCACATATGCAATCTTTCACAAGGAAAACCAAGGTTTGGGAAGTGTAAGGAAAGGTGAGACTATGAAATCACTTTATAGTATAAATTCATCAATCACTGCTATGAATTCGTAATCAATTACAATGGGCGTTATTGAAGGGAAAATCCTATTGTGAGTGTAAATAACCTGACACAATTTCATTATTTTCCATCTGGACATGATGGATCCCATGCTTCAGTGCCTGGGATGATTTAACGTTGCTCAAAGGCCCCTCGCTTGATCAGATGTATGAATCTGATAAGATTATTCCCACCAATGACAACAATGTCCTCATTGTTAGTGCTTAAAGAACATAGAATAATGTAGAATGTAATTTTCTGTTGTGCCATGCTATCTCGTTGATTCCTATGCAACAAAACTTAGTCAAATAATGGATACACAGAGTGATTTACAATGCATTTGGAGGCACACAAAGAAATTATGTCGACTACGGATGGAATATTGAGCTTCAACCATGTGAGGAGATAGAGACCCTAATTTCGTGAATGTTTTGCAACATTTTATTATTGACACTATATGCAGTGTTATTGTGTGGTGTAAGAAAGAAGTGACCACAATAATTAATAATATATCATCATTTTGTTTGTAAAATATTATAATAAAGAACCAATCAATGCATATATTAGCATAACTTAAATTAGTAGTTCTTGACATTCTTCGGTGCTGAGAGAACATATCACTAATTTGATTATGTGATTTTGTTATACGCTAATGGAGCTTGTTGTTATTCTATGCTTCAAGAGCATCATTATAGGTTATTTTTGTGAGTATGTAGATTTGTATGTCAAAAGAGGTCAAATTGTATAATTGACTTCTGAATACACTAAATACCCAGACAACTTACCTATATAACTATCAAAATTGTAGTTTTCTACATTTTGATAGATGGAAGTTAGTCCATAAAGTGGTTCAATATCGAGATATTCCTTTGGTACGTCAAGAAGTGTCAATTCTGTAAGTTTGTCAATGATGGTCAGAGGTAGTTATGTTTTAAATGGAGGTCAAGTGGTAGCTCAAATTTGTGGTGGTGAATAAGTAGCAGTGTCTACGAGATTATACTAGAGTTAGTGTAAGCGCTAATGAAGACTATCTAGACAAAGATCAATATTATTATTGTAGTTTGTGTTTTTAGTATTTGACATGTAAGCGTTAAGGGAGGGACTTGGAGATAATGCTTCCATGCTAAGTTTAGAGTTGGTTTGAGATTTGTAGGTGGTTGTTGAGAGATACTCTCAACTCCAATCTCTAATGTTATAATTAGTTGGATGTGAGACCAACTATGTAAATATGTGGTAATTGAGTGCAAAGGTGTGCAATAAAGAATATTATTTTGGGTATTTATGACTACTATGTCTACAATTTCAATTTCTTTCTCATGGGGTAAAATATCATAGCTCCATCTCAATCGCTGATACAGATCTCGATGAATACAAGGATGAGTAATTGGAAAATTTGAATCCACTATCTGAATCTTCCTTAGAGCAAGGTTCCACAAATTTAAGTCCCAATTTCCAATCATTGTTGGGGCTATTACATTTATAGCCAAGGGAAACCCTTTAGACTCCTCCATGACTACTTTGGAAATATGATGTATGTCCTTCAAAACATGCCCATATTTAAAGGCTACTTTGCAAAATAATTCCCAGGTCTCCTATGTTGGTAGTGGCTATATTTGCATGGACCGATTTGCATCCATTACTAGAATTAGATCTTTATTTTGAGTATAGAATATAACTCTGCTTCCTTTGTTCTTTCCAATTTCCATGCTCAATTATTTGATAGTGATTTTTCTCCACATGTCATCTAAAATCAAGAAAAAATTTCTTTGTCCTGAGATGTGCTGACGACTTCATCTTCCGGGTATCAACATCATTATAAGAACAACTAGAATGGCCTAAATTGGTTGCATAAGACATACGACTATGAAACTCTGGAATAGAAAATTGAACAACTATAACCCAATTCACATGATAAAAATTCCACTCACCTTGTAGGTGTTGTCAACCTTTTTTCATCAATTTTTTTTTCCTGACCCCATCCTTCCCATATACAACAAACATTCGATCCCGGGGAGAATTTCCAAGCCACCTCTTAAGTCGCATCTCAGTAGATTTAATTTCCAACCTTACAAGTCCAGTGTCTGCTTCATCTTGATGTAGTAAGTTTGCCTATTGTGGTTCCATTGACACAATATGTGGAGCATTGTGAAGCACACAAATGTCGGTTTGAAGATTGTGAAGAGCTCATCAAAAGTTGCCTTCCATATTAAAATTTCTATGGAGAGATTAGGGTTTCATAGGAAACAATCGATACATCACTACCACCTTCAAGAGCATTGATCAACTATCTTTCTCTTCCAACTACATCTTGCATATTTCGTAGATAATTTTGCAGTGACTTAGGGGGATTCTTTTACCAATCTTGAAATTGATCACTAATATCGAGTAAGAGACTCTTCATACGATTTAACTTCCCTTCTAGATGCTAACGGTTCTCATCCAACCAAATAACATTGTTTATTGGTCAGATGAGTGGAGAAATAATGCTATTGTTGATATTATTGTTGGAAATATGTTTTCATTGATGGAAAAGGCAAAGGTAAAGGTAATGGCAAAGGCAAGCAATGGTGACTGCAAATGCATTGGTAAATATGTTATCATTAGTGACAAAGGAAAAAGTAACAAAGATGGCAATTGCAAAGCCCTATAAATGGTGTTGTCGTTATTGGAAAAGGAAAAGGAAATGGGAAAGGTGGAAAAGAAAAAACATGGTAAAGGATCAGTCATAAGAAGATCAACATGGATGAGAATGGTGTAGAGAATTTGGAGCCAGTTTTAGAGAAGTAGATCATATTAGAATTAGGTGGAACCCACATAGATGGAAAGAACTCGAAAAAAATATTTCCAAGGATATGTCGAAAATTGAAAATGGCATCTTGTATCAAAAGATAGAGTCAGCCAAATTTTGGTGACCTTAAGTCCATGATAACAGAGCTAAAAGGTGATGGGATGAGCCTTTGGTGCCTAGAAAAAGTTGGCACAAGTTCCAAACCTGACAACAAAGGTTGGAAGAGATTCTATATAGATCTCTTGGTAGACATGGTCGACAACGCAGCAACATGAAGCATTTCTATTGGCGTAGGAGGAGCCCACTTAACAATCCGGCCCAACAGAGTTACCCCGACTGTATAATTATGGAGAAAAAGTCTTAGTTTTAATATGAATGGAGTGGGATGATGCCAGGTGATGATGCCATCCCGATGGACTTACTCCAACGAGTGCACCTTGGAGCATTGCATAAGGCACACATAGTGAAAGTGCCGAGAGATAGGGACCGAGACACACTAGAGTGTGCAGAAAAGCAAGAATAATTATTTTTATTTGTTAAGGTCGAGCCCACTTGTAACATTGGCCTGCTAAGGGCTAGGCTAGAGGTATAAAAAAGCTACAAGCAAAGGAGAGATGTCCCAATAGAAGAACAAAGAAAAATCCATGAACCCTTGAAAGTATTTAATAAAGGAAAATGGTGAAAAATCAACGTTGGACCATTTTCCTCTCCTTTCTGACAGAGGACAGGTGGCAGAATTTGATTGGCCTTGACGATGGAGGATGATGACATAAGTACCATCCAATTAGAGCATGACACATGACAAGAAGATTTGGATTTTTTTTGGGCATCCGAAAGGCCCATATTTGAGTGAGACATGTCACCTATCACAAACCGAAACGTAGCACAGGTGATGTTAGCATGATGTCATCCCACTGGATGGAACCTGATAGGTTGTTAATAGTGCACAGAATGGATGCGCTGGGAAATAGGCGTTGGGATGATGAGGCAGCTAACTTAGCCCAAGGAGCTTATCTATTAGTGCTTTCTGCAATGGGAGGACCCCACCAGGATAACTCATCTTACAGGATAGGCCCCGACGGGTTTGTTAATAGAGCACAGTGGAAACACCAAGAAGTGAGCACTGGGAAATGGAGGATAGATAGATAATGCAACAAAAATCAATCAAAAGGAATTGGGGCAGTCCTCACAAGACATGTCTACCTGATGGATAGACGCTAACTTTTTATAAAGAGGGCGCAAAGGTAATGTGCTTGGATAAAAGGGGTTACGGAAAAGCCCTAACCCTTGGTAATTTCGCGTAGAAATAGACCATGTGTAGTGGAATAAAAAGAGGCATAGGATAATATCGTCGAGCTTGGGAGCTCTGAACTTAATTCTAGTTTATGGTCATTTCATGTAGAAATGAAACCAATGGAACATAGGCATTAACAAAGGATTTTGGCTCGCAAAGGGCTTAAAAGGACTTAGTGCCCAAAAGCCTTGGCCAATGGTTGCAGATACTTGGTCCTATCCTAGAAGAATAGGTAAGGAGCAAAGGAAAAGGGGCTTAAGCTCAAAAATTGTAACTGTAAGTTTTCGCAGTGGATTTAGCAGTTAAGCCAAAGTTAAATGTAAAAAAAATTAGAAGAAGCACTACTAAGACATGTTAAAATTCCAAAAGTGCTAAAATCAACTATTTAACTCAGAAATTGAGCCCAAAATAATAGATCAGAGACTAAGAACTTAAGAGAAGATGAAAAAGACAAAAATGAACTTGACAAAGGAAAAAATTAGATACTTATGCAAATATTTGAAGAACAAGATAACTAAAGTCCAATTCAACAATATTAGTCTAGAATTATTTATAAACAAAATTCGAGTAGCGAAATTATGAGGTTTCAAAGAGGAGTGTGTGGACGAGAGTTGTTGGTGCAACATGATTCATAATATTCTGGGTATGCATCAAAAGGTGAAATAGAGAGAAACTGTAAGGCTCCATCCTAGGGTCCTCTAACAAAACTAAATTTCTCTGATTTTAAATACAATAAAACGGGAAATAACTTATTTCTAACTAAACTTTTAATTGATAGTAATTTACCATTAAAATTTATTTCTCACAATTAAATAAGTAAACATTTCATTGCAATCACTTACATGAGTAATCTATAAATAGAGGAATACCTATTCCAATAGCCTAGTTGAGATGCCCCTGAGCTCTTGATCCTGCTGGGATTCTCCTCTTGACTACCCTACTGGATTTGCCTCCCAGCCAACTAGGAAGTATTTCCTAGCCCATGAAACCTCCATAGGTTCCCTAGCCCTTCGAGCCCAAGTCCAACCAAATGTAGTGTGTTCAAGTTAAACACATACTCTCCTTCTCTCCCTTCTCTTTTCTTCACCTTCCTCTCAAAACAAAACCCTCCAAAACCACAACCAAAACCAAGATCAAGGATCCCCCTCTCCTCCCATCATCCTTCCCCTTTTATGCCCCCTTCTCTTCTCCACCTCAACCACCTATCATTAATGTCATAACTACCCCCTCATCCTTACATTTGACTTATCTTCTCCTAAGTAAATTTGAGAGGACATTTTGGGGATGAGATATGAATATATAATTTGGTAATTAATTGGAGAGGACCATGTCTTCTCCCAAGTACATTTGAGAGGACATTTTGGGGATGAGATATTAATATATAAATTGTAATAAATGGAAGGACGCCATATCCTATCAAAATTTAAATTTGAGGAGGTAGGTTGGGAATAGTAATAAAATTTATATCAGTATTACATTCACAGTTTCACCCATGTAGGTATGTACCAATATTTCTTGATAATTATAGGTCAATATTTTCATAATTCAAACACTAGTAAAATTTGCATGATAAGATTAAGTAGGGCATTACATACACCCCTCCTTCAGAAAACTTCATCTCAAAGTTAGAGTGAAAAAAGATATAAGGAGTTCGAAGCAGTTTGATGATAAGGCATAACAAATAGAGAGAGAGTTATAGTAGTAAAATTTGATAAGTCAGACAATGACATCATGTCCCATCAAGAGTTTCCAACTAATCTATATCCTCCTATCCTTCCTACCTACTTCCGTTCCCACCCTATCCATCCTTTGCTGCTATATACTGTGACATCGACTATACCAATCTAATGACTGATAAGACCAATATGGCAGGAAGTGTCGACTATATCGACCTAACTTCCCGAGCAGGCAACTGGCAATCTTCATCACACGTCTAGGGGATCGTGTCCATCATTGCCCTCCCACGATTCCAGGTTTGAAGGTTACATGGTGGGAAATACCTCCACCCTTCCTCACAACTAGGGTCAACACCCTAATATGGACCACACTACAGTGCTGGTTGGATACTTGTCATCAAATAATCCAGTTAGGTAGTCTTGTAACTTGCCATTTACATTTTACCCATGTCATAAGAGTGCATATCCAGTAGATACAAAATGTAATAGAACAATGTACATCATACCTTTCCTCATTAGATGTCTCGACCTTCCCCAATGGAAGAGTAGATCTTGGCTATCATATCTTTCTTTCAAATTTGTGAGTTAGTTCTCATTCATGCATTTATATAAAAAAAAGATATATATAGATAAGTGATATTAAACATCATGTTATTAAGTCTAGTATCCAAGTGTCAATTTTGTAGTTTATACTGGAAATAAATCATAATTTCACTAAGTCATTCATTAAATAAATCATATCCACTTAAGCCATACATGAAACAACAATAACTCTGATAAGTCATGCACTAGATAAATCATCACCATGTAAGTCATACATTAGGTCATACATCAAATATTTCCATCATCAATACCTAATCCATCAAATGATTTATATAAGTAGTTTCATGTGTCCAACTAAATGCATCAATATCACATAGCGTTTATAAATAAATAACATGGAATTGCAAAATAGAACCTTAGCATAGGTAGCTATCTAAGTAAAAAAATGGGCATGATAGATGCTCAAAAAGTGAGGAGTAGTCACGACATATAGTCTCTTCATCCTCCCAGGTAGTAGATCCTAGGCTATACTTGTCCCACTGGACCTTAACTTGGTCCACCATGCGACGTCTAAGCTGTCGAACCCTACGGTCCAATATGCGTAATGGTTCGACCACTATGGTTCCCATGTATGAGACCTGCAATTCCCTCCAACCCAGTTTGTGAGATTCATTAGAAACATAATGTCGTAAAACAAATACATGAAAAACATCATGAGTTTTATGCAAATGGGGTGGCAGTACAAGACGATAGGAAGCTGCTCCAATCTTCTCCTTGATCCTAAAAGGTCCTACGAACCGAAGTGACAACTTCGTCCCTTTCCCAAACTGAATGCTGCTTTTGTTGGGATGGATACGAATAAAAACTTGGTCCTGTACTTCATAACTATGATCAATCCTATGTGAACCAACATAACTCTTCTGTCTATCTTGTGCTTCCTTTAACCTTTTACAAATCTGTTTTACTTGTTCCTCCATTTCTTGAACTGATTTTGGCCCAAATATTACTCGATCCTCCATATTTTCCCAACTCAACGACGTCCTACATGGCCTTCCATATAGAGCTTGATAAGGAGGCATCCCAATTGAACTGTGCTAACTATTATTATAAGCAAACTCTACCAATGGTAAGTACCTTTCCCACTGAGTCTGATTATCCACGACGTACATTCTAAGCATGTCTTCCATAACCTGATTTACTCTTTCAGTCTACCCATCTATTTCTGGATGGTATGCAGGGCTCAGGTTCAATTGAGTCCCTAGTGCTGACTGTAAACTTGTCCAAAACCTAGATGTAAATCGAGAGTCTCTATCAGAAATGATCTTTGTGGGTAACCCATGTAGTCAAATAACTTCACTTATAAAAACTCATGCCACATCAGTAACATCGTAAGTGTCTCTTACTGGAATGAAATGGGCACTTTTGGTCAATTTATCAACTATAACCAATATAGCATTGTGCCTCTGTGACGTGAGTGGAAAACCCACAACAAAATCCATGGAAATTACCTCCCATTTAAACATAGGGATGTCATGTGGTTGTAGGAGTCCTGCTGGATGGCAATGATTAGCCTTCACACGTTGACATTCAAGACATTTAGTGACAAACTGGACTATGTCGTGCTTCATGCCTACCCAAAAGAAGAGTTTCTTCGTGTATGCGTACATCTTCTTCACTCCAGGATGTGCATAATAGAGTGCTCTATGTGACTCTTCGAGGATGGTCCTTCTTATATCCCCTTCCTTAGGTATGTACATTCTCCCTTGAAGTCTCAATAGTCCATTTGGTTCAAGGACATATCCCTCAAACTTTTGTTCTATTTGCTTCCCACTCTGGAGTGCTGAGATAACCTTTAGATACCAACTACCTTCAAAGAGTTTCTCCAACACACGTTCCCTCAAATTTACCTTTAAGGTTACTAGGGAGAAGGTTCGTGGTCTACTACTTAGTGCATCAACCACCACGTTCTCCTTTCCCTTGATGTATGAGATCTCAAAATCATACTCATGAATTCGCTCCACCGCCTTTGTCTAGTATTCAAATCCCTTTGAGTGAAGAGATGCTTCAGGCTTTGATGATCCATTCTCAACTCAAATCTTCTCCCAACGAGGTAGTGTCTCTATAGTTTCAAAGCTAACATCACTGCTGCTAATTCTAAGTCATGGGTAGCATACAACTCTTCATGTTTCTTCAATTTTCTATATGTGTAAGCTATTAATCTACCTTCTTGCATCAATACTATGCCCAATCCTTGCTTCGAAGCATCGGTGAAGATGGTGAAGCCTTTTTCCATGTCCGGTACTCAAAGGATCGGTGCACTAGTTAGTAACCTCTTTAGTTTTGTGAATGCAATTTCACATTCATATGCCCATTCATACCTGACCCCCTTTCACTGTAATGTGGTGATGGGTTTTGCAATCCTAGAAAACCTTTCAACAAACCTGTGATAATGCCTTGCTAGCTCCATAAAACTACGCACCTCATGAGAATTTTTTAGTACTGGCCAATCCATTATGGCCTTCACCTTTTCCGGGTCAACTGAAATCCCTTCTCCTAAAATGATGTGCCTAAGGTAATGAACCTTCTTCTGAAAGA
Source organism: Pinus tabuliformis (assembly GCA_031772625.1). Taxonomy (NCBI): domain Eukaryota; kingdom Viridiplantae; phylum Streptophyta; class Pinopsida; order Pinales; family Pinaceae; genus Pinus; species Pinus tabuliformis. The sequence continues at coordinate 584,917,981 of CM062819.1, read as the reverse complement.
AGGAACATTTTGAAAATTTTCCATACAATTGATTTTCCCTTAAGCAAGTCAATACAACCCTTAGGTTCTAATCATGCTCCTTTTCATTCTTGGAATACACAAAAATGTTGTCGAGAAAGACTTGCACAAATTGGTCCAAATACTTCCTAAACACACCATTCATGAGGCTCATGAATGCTACTGGTGCATTGGTCAAACCAAATGGAACAACTACGAACTCATATTGCCCAAACCGAGTTTGAAATGCAGTTTTTGAGATTTCCTCTTCTTTAATCCTCAATTTGTGGTATCAAGGTCGTAGATCGATCTTTGAGAAAACCGTCGCTCCCTTCATTTGATAAAATGGGTCATCTATTCGAGGTATCAGGTACCTATTCTTTATTGTGGCTCTATTCAATCCCTATAATCTATGCATAGCCATAAGAAACCATCCTTCTTCTTGACAAAAATCACTGGTGCACCCCAAGGTGAAATACTAGGTCTGATAAATCCCAAGTCTAAGAGCTCTTTTAACTGCATCTGCAACTCACAAAGTTCTAGAGTTGTCATCCTATAAGGTGTCTTAGATATTGGTTCTGCACCAGGTTTTAGGTCGATTGTGAAATCAATCTCCCTTACAGGAGGTAATCCAGGCAATTCCTTAGGAAAAACATCCTTGAATTCTGACAAAATTGGGTGTTGATCTAGGGAGGGTCCTTTCTGGCCACTTACAGCCTTGACCACATATAGCTTGCAACCTTGTTGGAGACAACGTTTTACCTTCATCATGGATATGAATTGTAGCAACACTCCTCTTTTGATTCCAAAAATCTCAATTGGCCTACCTTCATCATCTAAACAAATCACCTTCTTCTTGAAACAGTCTACCAAATCTCGATGAGCTTCTAGCCAATCCATTTCAATAATTACATCATACGTCCCCAATGTTGTGACATATGCCTTCAACTTAGTTATACACACCCTGAGGTTTACCTGACATTGGTCAACACTAGGTCCTACTACATTTTTTATCCTAGAAGCCATCTCAACTTGCTTAAAGTCATTGTTCTCATAGGCTGCCAACCCACATTTTTCTAATGCAACTAGTGAATTGAAACTATCTGTAGCACCTGAATCAAACAAAATTTTAACTTTTACTTTGTTTATCATACCTGAGGTTTCTACCATGGCAGACTAGTGTTCAACTTGTTGGTTATCAACTGCTGCATAGATTTAGTGGTGGCTACTTGCTCCCCCCATTGGTGCTTTTCCTTCTCTACGGTTGTGACTAGTTTGTAACTCAGGACAGTCACGTTGGTAATGAGGTCCCCTACATCCCCAACAAGTGATGTGTGGTAGACCCTGAACCAAATGTTGTGGTGTACTTTGGAAAGAGTTCCTTCCCTAGGGACCTCTACCCCTACTTGTTGCTCCTCATGTATGACCTTGATTTGCACACGCCCTTGAAGGTGCGGGTGAAGCTGCACTAGTAACCATTGAAATCCCCACTATCGGTGCTCTGGGTACAACCCTGTTTCCATATGGTGGTGGCCTCAAACTTCCTCCCCTAGGGAAGGTACGAGGGGCCTTCCCCATAAACCTTGGTTGGCGTGGAAAAATGGTTTTGTTCCCCCCCTTTAAGTCTAAGTGTTCGTCCACATAACGAGCCTGTTCCACAACTTCCGCAACTGAGGATGGTTTCCACATCTGCACCATTGCCCTAATCGTAGGGTTCAATCCATAAATGAAACGATCTACTTGGCGCTGGTCAATATCCATGTAGGAGACATAATTGACCAATTCCATGAATCTAATTTCATATTCTTCTACCATACAATTTCCCTGTACCAAGGCATGGAAGGCTCCTACCTGTTGTTCTTCATAATATGCTGGTAGGTACTTTTTCCTGAATCTCTCCTCAAATAACTCCCAAGTGTTATGAAACCAACTCAAGAAAAGATAGAAAAGATAGATCAACGCCTTAGAATTCAACCTCTTCGAGGGGGCAACCTCCTTTACATTACATAAATGAATAATTCTTGGATGATACAAATGAAAAGACCTCATTTCTATATATAGGAGTCTAAGGCGTCATAACATAATCAGAGCCAACATAACAATAATAATGTAAGGGCACAATAATAACAATAGTGGGCTTCTATGGGGCACAATAGTAACAATATGGGCACTACATGGGTACATCAACATAATAAGTGGGTTGTACTAATAACAATAAGGGGTTACACTAGTAGTATAGGGGCCTAACATGCCCCTCTCCTTCGAAAAGCGTTGTCCTCAACGCTTGAGTAGTTCTTGATGCTTCTGTATAAAATTCTTGTCCTCCCATGTGGAATCTTCAGCAGGTAAGTTCTTCCACTTGATGAGATACTCTGAAATTGATTGATTTTGTAGCTGTCGGGTTCTTTTTTCTGTGACTGCTCCAGGTTCCAATATGATTTTTCCTTCCTCTTCAATTTCTGGCAATATTGTTTGAATTGGGATCTTTTTCAACTTTTGAATAAGTGGCCATACTTCTTCATCCTTCTTCCATTCATCCCTTGCTTCGTTTATCCAATCTGGTTGGATAATAGAAATAGCACAAAGCAATGCTTCCACATCCTTATCCTTGAAGAGTCTTCCCATTCGGTAAGGTCGCCATTTTTTAAGTGCATGTAGTATTGCCAATATTTCTTTCTCATAAATAGCTTGCTTGAGATGTAGCAGTAAAAATACCGAATCACCTACATCAAAACATTTTTCACTGCGATGTTTATCTACCTGTTGTTTCATTTGATTTTGCACGGAAGTGGCCTTATCCTTTAAAAGTTGGAGAACTTGTTGTTGATCCTTGATGTGATCTTTCACTTCTTGAACCTTTTTCTTCTTGATATGTCCTTCTATATCTAGAGTTTAAGGAGTGGTAATTTCTTCCAATCCTTTACAAGATATGGTCAGATTCATTTCTTGATGCTCGATGTGATCTTTCACTTCTTGAACATTTTTCTTCTTGATATGTCCTTCTATCTTGATAGTTTGAGGAGTGGTAATTCCGACCAATGAATTACAAGATATGGTTGGATTCATTTCTTCTTTCTTGATGTGATCTTTCACTTCTTGCACCTTATTTTTCTTGATATGTCCTTCTATCTTGAGAGTTTGTGGAGTGGTCATTCTTGCCAATAGTTTACAAGATATGGTCTGATTCATTTCTTCTTTCTCTGGTGTTGGGTCCTAGCATATATCCTCTTCTTTTGATGTTTCTTGATCCTTTTCTTCCTCCTCTTCATACTCTATGTAAAATAATTTCTTCTTAGCACACTTATGACCTTTAGTGCATTTGCTATCACAATTGTAACCCTTGTAGGTTGTGGAAGGCTAGGAGAAACAACACTTCCCTCTTTATAGTTGTGAGGGGTAGACTTCCTTGTTGCCATAATTTTACTTTCCAATATGTCACAAAGCCCTTTTACTCTTTCCAATTGTTGTGGTGTTGCTCTAAAGAAGGTGTTGCTCTTTGTATCCTCATAATGTGCTATCATTTCCTCCGTGAGAATTGACCATGTAACAAGTTTTTTACGAGAACAAAGCCCTTTATACCATAAAAATTGATCTGGTTCTAAATATGAAGATGCAATACATACCTTTTGTAACAGTGGTACACCATGTAGATCAAAATATTGCTCCATCTGAAGTATCCAATTTACCGGATCTTTGCCATCAAACTTCCTCATCTTGCTTTTTCTTGATTTTAGGACCTCGATCTTGAAACGACTGTAACTCTATACTTTCGGATATTTAAGTTTTGAAATTACTACCTGTAGTAGCCCTCTGTGTCCTCTTTCCAATGCCACTAGTCTGATCCAAATTGGATTCTCCAAGAAAGAGTTATGCACAATCTCCCAAGATGACCTGATTATAGACCTTTCCAGAAGAGCGAAATTGTATGAAGTGCCACGTGTCAAATTTTCGACCTTTGGCTCTGAAAAAGATATACAAGAAACTACAGTCCGTCCTCTTTCTGTACCTTCTTACGAAATTTCAATCCGATGCTCAGAGAGAAAGTTATGACAATTTTCCCCAGGTCACCTGTTTTGAATGTAATTCAGGAGTCTGCAAAAAGACCAACTTCCTCAGATCATATCTCCGCAAATATCACGCAAAATGCTCTGAAATTCGGACCCAAGGTTCAGCGCGATTTCGTCTCAAATGGGTTTTTTTTTTGCAACTTCTGAAACGTCACAGAAAAAAAATTATAGCGAAAATGCCACGATGACCTGTTTGGAGCAGTGAAACCCTAGAATCCAAAGCTCTGATACCAAATGTTATGAAACCAGCTCAAGAAAAGATAGAAAATCTAGATCAACGCCTTAGAATTCAGCCTCTTCGAGGGGGCAACCTCCTTTACATTACATAAATGAACAATTCTTGGATGATACAAATGAAAAGACCTCCTTTCTATATATAGGAGTCTAAGGCGTCATAACATAATCAGAGCTGACATAACAATAATAATGTAAGGGAACAATAATAACAATAGTGGGCTTCTATGGGGCACAATAGTAACAGTATGGGCACTACATGGGTACATCAACATAATAAGTGGGTTGTACTAATAACAATAAGGGGTTACACTAGTAGTATAGGGGCCTAACACCAAGTAACTGTGTCCGGAGTGAGGTGTAGTTGACGCTTTAAGTTACCCCACCAATTCAGAGCACTATATATGAGCTGGGATATTGCTATTTTAGCCTTTGAGTTGGAATTATAATCCCTTAGTGCGCAACACCTTCTCATTCCTTCTAACCAGGCTTCTGCACGTTCGTTGGCACGACCTCCTGCAAACTCCGGGAGCTTAATATTTTGGATTTCCCTAATAATGTCCTCGATTGGAGGTCCTCTATCAGAGTCTCTTGATCCCTAGAGATTTCCTAACCCTGATGGAGGGTGTTCCACTTCCACTTCATTTGTTTGGCACCCTTTTAGAGTCTCATTAATTGCTTCTAGGGAACGCAAGATGAGAGTCAACTCCGGTGAAGGTAATGGGTTACTTGTAGGAGGTCCTTGTGATGACTCTCCTTGACCTTGATTTCTTCTTATCCTCACCATTTTAAATTGTTAAAATATTTGTATGATACACAAGACTCATTAATCCATCCTAGGACGTGTCCCTCTTAGCTAACTCACATACATGTGTATAACAATAGTCATGAGTTTTTCTTTTACTATGCTCGTAAACAAGCATTATTAGTACTGAGAAGAATCCAAAGGATCTACCAAATCCTCTCATGTGTGATTTCTACATAACTTACAAATTTTCTCTTGAGACTCGCTAGGGTACTAGTGCAATGTACTTGTAAGTCACACTCTAACACAAATTGTTTTCTTTAGTACCATAACTATACTTTAATATTAAGCTAATTAGTAACTTAGTTTAATATATTCAAATAAATAAGTTAAATACTAATGTGAATAATACCCTTTTTAGTCAAGTCTTCCTTCTATGGCCATTAGTTGTTCCTTCCCACCCTTTATATTATGTTTTTTAAATTCCTTTATGTCCATTTTATGAATCTTGGGACCTCCTATAGGACATATAAACAATTGGTCTCACCTCTTGAAGAGGCAGTGTATTTGAAGCAAGGTTCCTAAGCAATTATGCATGCATATATATATATATATATATATATATATATATATATATATATATATTTGCAATAATTAGATTAAAGAAGAAAAATTACATTGCCAAAATAAATGTGACTTCTTACTAGCTTCATAAACAAAATCTAAAATATTGTGGGATGAAAGAATGCCACTTTGTGATGTTAATAGAATGGAGAATGAAAAATAATATCACTTATATACTTCCAAAACACATAAATATCAATTTAAAAATGTATTTAACATATAATTTTGATAACTTCTTAACTCATCGAAACTAATGGAATTGAGAGAAGCTTTTAGGTCAATATTTGTGAGTTAATTTTGATAGATTTTTTTTTTTTTTTTGTACATAGGAGATGGTTGTGAGGTTGCAAAATTGAGCCATATATTGAATGAGTGGCATAGCATTGGTATGCACAAAAATGATTTTAATCCATGCCTAGAGCAATGTGTTTCATACACAAACATTGCCAGACAAGTTTTCAATCTTCAAGGATCGAAGTTTTGAAAGACTCAGAAACATAGAAGGCAGTTTTGGCTCAACCAGATGTGAAACTAAAGAGAAATAACAACGAAGACCAAAAGAGGCATGTACAGATTCAAATATTCCAAGGGATGGCTAGTTGAAGACTCTTTCAGAATACTAGAAGTACTGTCTTCAACCCAACAAAATCATTCTGATGGGAAAAGTGCAGAAATAAAATCTGCTCTGGAGTCTCTTTTGCCAGTCAAGGATGGGCAGTGGTTGCTGAAAGACACTACAGAAACACAAAAAATAACAGGCTTATTTCTTTGCTGTGCATCACTAGCTTCATCCAATGCCAACATGGCAGCCTTGATGTCATGGATTCCAAAAAAATTGCAGGTTGTTGCAGTTGAGACAATCAGAGACTTATTAGAGGCTGTTTATTCTGATCCTGAGCAAAACCCATTGAATGTTGTTGGCAATTATTCAATCTAATACAGTGACAAGGGTTTGGATTTGACAAAAATAGGGTTCGAGAAGAGATTAGTCATAGAGTTAATACCCATAATATTTCTGATGATAAACGATGCCATTAAAAGTAGCTGTAGTAATTTTAAGGACGATGAATTAGATGAGGACTTTCACAGTGCATTAGTAACTCCTTCAGTCATAGCATCACACTAGATGCGTTGGTGTTTGAAATAGATTCAACGTCCATATATAGGACCATTATGTACATTGGTTATCCCTTGGGCATTGACAACCTTAGATCATTGGTCTCCTGAAGTGAAGGGTCAAGGTATGATAGCTCTTTTCCATTTAGAAAAGAATCTAAATTCTACTGAGCTCTTTTGGTACAATGATGTGATACTCGATGCAACGTGCCAGAATATATTTGGTAGTGAACAACTTTGGCAATCTGTAGTTGAAATGTCCGTGACACTTGTCACTTGTATTGAGGGGAGGAACCCTCGTGGACATTGGTATGGAGAAATATTCAATGAAATTCTTTTAGAGATGGAGAGGCATACTAGAGATAAGGAACGCCACACCGTATAGCTCCAACATATTGAGCCACTGATTGAGGGAATGGGATTGGTTATCCTGGCTTATTTCAGGCATTTATTTCCCCTTTTCTTTGATTGATTGCATGCAAAGGATGATGCTATAGTGATACTGGTTATTCAAAGGATTCTCACCATCACTAAGTTGACATGGATGCATAATACCCCATATGTGGAAAGGTTGGTTGAAGAACTAGCGTTTGCATACAAGGGATCATTAGCACGGAAATACGGTTCTGATATTCGTACTTCTATTGTTCAAGTCTTGGGAGAATTGAGGAGGCACACCAATAATTTGACAAATGCCTAAACGAGATGTGTTATCTTGGACCACTGTGATATCTTGGTTATGCACACAAAGGGAATGGGGAGGAAGATTGGAGATTCATTGTTATTTGCATTTCTAGATTCCTGTAGCAAAAGTAATCATCAAATATTCTCAAAAGTTGAAGGCTGATAATGCCAAAAGGTGATGGTGTTTCAGATCCCAGGTCTGGGCATTGCAAGGATTGCGCAAGGTTTTGACAGAACCTCTTCTGGGCATTCAACATAGTGATGCTTGCAGAGGCCTTGTTTGAGGTACCAGACGAGATTCCTCGATAATCAGTTGCTCTTTCACAAACAACGTCATTATCTCATGTCTCACCGCTAGCACCTGAATCTGCTGTCAATTCATTCCCCATCAGGAATCACAAGAAACCTGAGAAAGATGAAAATGTAAATAATGAAGCAACACAGTGCTACATTTGACTTGCAGAATATGAGGAAGGAGATAAAATCCAGGTTTCTCCCTATCACCATGCGCACCATATGGCCTGTGTTGATAAATGGCTAAAATAAATACACAGAGTATGATGAAACAAGTTCTAAATATCAATTATTTTCAATTTGATAATGTAGAAATGCATGATTATATGTTATAATGTACATTGCATAGATTTTTTTGACTCTATGTTGAAACTTGTTACATTGATTGCTCTCTCTACAGCGCAGGCATCTCTGAGTTCTGCATCTTTTGCTAAATTCTGATTGCCTAGATTTTTATTCTTACTGTCTAAATTTGCCACATATCTTTTATCTTCATCCAACTTGCATCCATTATTTCCCACATGTGAAATCTATAAACAAATAAATATGACATTGTCTGTGATACCTTTTGTCGTATTTTAATGTTATGATTTTTTTATATTATCATTTGTGATTTATATGGAATTGTACTGTCAGGTTTTTATAATTCATGGCTAATTTTTTTCAACACTTGTATGGTCCAGATTTCAAGTTGAGTCCTATCAGTTGTCAATCGCATTCAAAGTGGATGACGTACAGGTTGAATATTCTTTTATGTCTGAAGTTGTTTGTTCATATTTGGGGCTAATTGGGTTGCTTCACGAATACTGTCCTACATCAAAGAAAAGAATAAACAATTTCGCCTTTGTAGTAAATTTTTTTGGCTGTATGCAGCCAAAGCCAAGTCAGAAGTGGACATTGATTTGGGTTTGCAGTTGGATGCACCCATTTTTCCACGCGCAAGGTGGAGTGTTAAAACATCATAGAGAAAGTCCATTTTCCCAACAGGCATTTGGTGGCCTTTTACATACTCTAGTATCTAACTCTGGATAGAAATGGTTCTTCAAAATCCAAATTCACTCTTGCCTTTGTTATGAAACCAACTCACAAAAAGATAGAAAAGATAGATAAACGCCTTAGAAATAAGCCTCTTCGAGGGGGCAACCTCCTTTACATTACACAAATGAATAATTCTTGGATGATACCAATGACAAGACTTCCATTCTATATATAGGAGTCTAAGGGTCATAATATAATCAGAGCCGACATAACAATAATAATGTAAGGGCACAATAATAACAATAGTGGACTTCTATGGGGCACAATAATAACAATATGGAGACTACATGGGCACAACAGTATAATAAGGGGGTTGTACTAATAACAATAAGGGGTTACACTAGTAGTATAGGGACCTAACATTCCCCTCTCCTTCAAAAAGTGTTGTCCTCAACGCTTGAGTAGTTCTTGATGCTTCTGTATAAAATTCTTGTCCTCCCATGTGGAATCTTCAGTGGGTAAGTTCTTCCACTTGAGGAGATACTCTGAAATTGATAGATTTCGTAGCTATCAGTTTCTTGTTTCTGTGACTGCTCCAAGTTCCAATATGATTTTTCCTTCCTCATCAAGTTCTGGCAATATTTTTTGAACTAGGATCTTCTGCAACTTTTGAATGAGTGGCCACACTTCTTTTTCCTTCTTCCGTTCATCCCTTGCTTCGTTTATCCAATCTAGTTGGAAAATAGAAATAACACAAAATAATGCTTCCACATCTGCGTCCTTTCTTGAGAGTGCATCTACAACAACATTTTTCTTCCCTTTTTTGTAGATGATTTCAAAGTCATAACCCAACATATTTGTGACCCATTTTTTCTATTCTTCTAAATATAATCTTTGTTCTAAAAAGTAAATTTAAGACTATCATGATCCATTTTTACCTTGAAGTGTCTTTCCATTAGGTAAGGTCTCAATTTCTTAAGTGCATGTAGTATTGCCAACATTTCCTTGTCATAAACAACTTGCTTGAGATGTAGCCATAAAAATACTGAATTGCCTACATCAAAACTTTCTTCACTGCGATGTTGATATGCCTATTTTTTCATTCAATTCTGCACCAAAGTGGCGTTATCCTTTAAAAGTTCGAGAACTTGTTGTTGATTCTTGATGTGATCTTTCGCTGCTTGAATCTTTTTCTTCTTGATATGTCCTTCTATATTGAGAGTTTGAGGAGTGGTAATTTCTTCCAATGCATTACAAGATATGGTCGGATTCATTTCTTTATGCTCGATGTGATCTTTCACTTCTTGAACATTTTTCTTCTTGATATGTCCTGCTATATTGATAGTTTGAGGAATGGTAATTCCGACCAATGCATTACAAGATATGGTAAGATTCATTTCTTCTTTCTCGTTGCGATATTTCACTTCTTGAACCTTTTTCTTCTTGATATTTCCTTCTATCTTGAGAGTTTGAGGAGTGGTAATTCTTGCCAATTCTTTACAAGATATGGTCGGATTCATTTCTTCTTTCTCTGGGGTTGGTTCCTGGTGTATATCCTCTTCTTTTGATGTTTCTTGATCCTTTTCTTCCTCCTCTTCATAATCTATGTAAAATAATTTCTTCTCAGCACACTTATGAATTTTAGTGTATTTGTTATCACAATTGTAACAAAGACCTTTTTCTCTTTTTTCTTCCAATTGTTGTGGTGTAAACCTTGTAGGTTGTGGAATTCTAGGAGAAAAAAAACTACCATAATTATATTCCTAATTGGTTGGATTCCTTGTTTCCATAATTTCACTTTCAATCTTTCTTGCCAACCTGAATGTCTTCTCCAATAAATTAGGTTCCCAAAGATGAACCTCATGTTGAATGCTATCCTTTAAAGTCCCTATGAAGACATCAATCCTTTGCTTCTCTGGAATATCATTTACCCTTATATTCAATTTTTTAAATTCCTCAATGTGCTCTTCCATTGAACCCTTTTGTTTGAGATTTATCACTAAATAAGGTGTTACTCTTTGTATCCTCATAATGTGCTTTCATTTCTTCCATGAAAATTGACCAAGTGACAAGTGCTTTACGAGAACAAAGCCGTTTATACCATAAAAATTGGTTCAGTTCTAAATATAAAGATGCAATATGTACCTGAATTGTAACAATTGAACCTCATGTATATCAAAATATTTCTCCATCTGTAGTATCCAATTTACCAGATCCTTTCCATCAAACTTCCTCATATCTCTTTTTCTTGATTTTAGGAGCTCGCCCTTGAATATGTTGTATCTCTCAAATTCTGATCTCTAAGGTTTGCAATTGTGACCTGCAGTATCCCTCTGTGTCCTATTTCCAATGCCATAAGCCTGGTCTAAATTGGATTCTCCAAGAGAGAGTTATGCCCTATCTCCCAAGATGACCTAATTATATACTTTTTTAGTAGAGTGAACTTGTACGAAGAGAAAAGTATCACTATTTCGACCTTCGGATTTGAAAAATATACAAAGAAAACTACAGTTCGTCTTATTTCTCTAACTTCTTACAAAATTTCAATTTGATGCTCTAAGAGATAGTTATGAAAATTTTCCCCAGGTCACTTGTTTGGGATGTAATTCAGGAGCCTACAGAAACCCTAAATGTCTTGGACTGTATCTCCGAAAATATAGCAAAACAATATTTGAAATTTGGGTCTGAGTTTCCTCACAATCTTGGCTCAAATGGGTTTTAATTTTAGAGTCTGAACCTTCGTAAAAACCAAATTGTAGTGAAAATTCCATGATGACCTATTTGAAATGAAATTATGGAGCTTGCAAAACCCCTAACTTCCTCAGATCATATCTCCAAAAATATAGTGTGACAAGAACTAAAATTCGGACCCGAGGTTCACACCGATTTCTTCTCAAATGGGTTTTGGTTTTATATTCTGAAACTTCGTAGTGCAAAAGTTATAGCGAAAATTCGACGGTGACCTATTTGGAGTAGAGAAACCCTAGAATCCAAAGCTTTGATACCAAATGTTATGAAACCAGCTCACAAAAAGATAGAAAAGATAGATAAACGCCTTAGAAATAAGCCTCTTCGAGGGGGAAACCTCCTTTACGTTACACAAATGAACAATTCTTGGATGATATAAATGACAAGACCTCCATTCTATATATAGGAGTCTAAGGGTCATAATATAATTAGAGCCGACATAACAATAATAATGTAAGGACAGAATAATAACAATAGTGGGCTTCTATGGGGCACAATAATAACAATATGGGGACTACACGGGCACAACAATATAATAAGGGGGTTGTGCTAATAACAATAAGGGGTTACACTAGTAGTATAGGGACCTAACAGCCTTCCACTTAGTCATTGATTAGAAAATATGGCTCTTCTAAATATTGGCGAGGGCAACAAAGATGATGCCTTTTACAGGTATAAGATACCTATCCCGATTACAAAAATTGAGGGATGAGGTAATGCCATAAAGACAAATCTTGTCAATATGGTAGATGTGGCTAAATCTCTTGCCAGACCCCCTTCATATACATCAAAGTATTTCGGTTGTGAACTAGGTGCACAATTAAAGTTCGATGAAAAATCTGGGACTGCTCTTGTCAATGGTGCTCATGATAGTGCTAAACTTGTAGCTTTGTTGGAGATTTTTATCAAGAAGTATGTGCACTGCTATGGGTGTGGCAATCTCGAGACAGAGATCCATATTTGAAAAATGCAAATAAACTCACTGAAGTTCGTTGCATGTGGATATGTTTCAGATGTTGATATAAGGGACAAGCTTACTATGTTTATTTTGAAGAATCTGCCAGAGCAGAAGAAGGGAGGCAAAGATAAGAAGGCCATGATAAGAGCAGAAAAGGAATGTTTGAAGCAGGAGAGGATATTGATGAATAAGCTAAAAAATCTAAGTAATAATCCAATAAAAAGGGCCACGAGGTTGCATCCAAGGTTGCTAAGAAGAAAACTAGTTCTGACAAAGACCATTCTCCTCCCGGAAGCCATATTGTTGAAAACGAGGAGCCGGACAAGAATGATGATGTAAAATGGGCTACTAATACTTCTATTGAAGCCGCACAACAACGTATCAGAGAGCATTTGACAGCTGCTACAAGTGAAATGGTCATGTTGGATAGCCAGGAAGAGAAAAAGTCTAAATCACCAAAGAAGCCTTCAGGCAAGAATGAAAAGGTTGAGCTTGATAAGAAATCTCAAGCTGAAAATGGTGACGGGGTTTCTAAGAAGCCTGTCAAGAATGAAAAGGGTGAACTTGATACCAAAACTCAAGCTGAAAACGGTGATGAGGTATTTGAGAATCCCATTCAATAGGATATTCAGGAGGAGATTGTTCTGACCAAATTGAACACATTGAGCATTCATGATGAGCTTCTCCTTGCTTTCAAGGAGTGCTTGAAGACTGGAGATTCTCTGAAACATTACAGTCCTACATACAATCTTCAAATTGTTCTCCATAGGAAATCATGAATGACTATTTTGAAGCTCTTTTCGAGGGTGTTGGAAGAGGATTTTCAAAAGAGGCAGTGGAGAAAAAAATCATTAAATTAGTCTTAAATGAAATCAGTTCCACATAATTTTTATAAAAAAAATTAGCGGATATTGTTGTCTAGTGGGTCTTGGGTCCAGATCTTGAACCCCCTCTGATACCACGTGTAAGGCTCCATCTTAGGGTCCTCTAACAAAACTAAATTTCTCTAATTTTAAATACAATAAAATGGGAAATAACTTATTTCTAAATAAACTTTTAGTTGATGATAATTTAATTAAAATTTATTTCCCATAATTAAATAAGTAAACATTTCATTGCAATCACTTACATGATAAATCTATAAACATAGGAATACATATTCCAATAGCCTAGATGAGATGCCCCTGAGCTCATGATCCTGCTGTGATGCTCCTCTTGACTACATGACTGGATTTGCCTCCCAGCCAACTAGGAAGTATTTCCTAGCCCAGGAAACCTCCATAGGTTCCCTAGCCCTCCGAGCCCAAGTTCAGCTAGATGTAGTGTGTTCAATTTAAACAAATACTCTCCTTCTATCCCTTCTCTTTTCTTCACCTTCCTCTAAAAAAAAACCCTCCAAAACAAAAACCAAAACCAAAACAAAAACCAAGATCAAGGATCCCCTTCTCCTCCCATCACCCTTCCCCTTTTATGACCCATTCTCTTCTCCACCTCAACCACCTATCATTAATGTCATGACCACCCCCTCATCCTTACATTTAACTTATCTTCTCCCAAGTAAATTTGAGAGGACATTTTTGGGATGAGATATGAATATATAATTTGGTAATTAATTGGAGAGGACCATGTCTTCTCCCAAGTAAAGTTGAGAGGACATTTTGGGGATGAGATATGAATATATAAATTGGAATAAATTGAAGGAGACCATATCCTATCAAAATTTAAATTTGAAGAGGTAGGTTGGGAATAGCAATAAAATTTATACCAGTATTACATTCACAGTTTCACCCATGTAGGTATGTACCAATATTTCTTGATAATTATAAGTCAATATTTTCAGGTAATTTAAAGACTAGTAAAATTTGCATGATAAGATTAAGTAGGGCATTACAACAACCTTGGTGTCTCCAAGGTGTTTGAAAAGGAAAAGAGTGGATTAGTGATTGATTTTGCAGGTATATATGGTTGGTGCTTTGATCAATTAGGTGATGCAAAATTGTTGAAGGTGATTTTTCCAGTAATAAGAGAATGTTGAAGGTGTTTGCATCAATAATAAGAGATTGATGGAGGTGTTGGTGATTGAGGAATTCGATTATTTTGAAAGAAGAGAAGGCCTATTGATCTGAGTTTGAAAATGGATGAAAAATGGATCAGCAGGGCTAGCAAGTGGTAGCTTGTAAATAAGGGGTAGTAGCTCCTTGGAAAACGGTCAATTTATCAAATGGAAAAGGTAAATCCAATAATGTTTTATATGTTGATGGGTTGAAGCATAACCTGATTAGTGCATCGTAGATGTGTGATCAAGGCTATGATGTGATCTTTAAAGCCAAAAACTAGCAAATCAATTCTACAAGCACATGTGAGATAGTTGTTGAAGCTATGGGAACATATAATAATGTTTATCTACTCAAAGACAAGACAAAGAGGTGTTTCTTGACAAAGATTTATGAGAATTGTTTGTGGCATAAAAGACTTGGACACATGAAATTTGATCAAATAGTCAAGCTTAGCAAGAAAAATGTTGTCAAGCATTTTCCTAGGCTTTGAAAACCAGAGAATACAATTTCTAAATATTGCCAATTGGGAAAGCAAGATCGATTTTCATTCAAATAAAAACAAAAGTCATCATCAAAGCCATTGCAGCTGGTACACATGGATCTGCGTGGACGATCCAAAATTTAGTCACCCACAAGTAAATTATATTTTATTCTAATAATTGATGATTTTAGCAGGATGATGTGGGTTTCCTTCCTCGAGAGAAATCTGAAGCTTTTTAGAAGTTCAAAGAGTTCAAATCCATGGATGAGAATGAAACTAATTGCAAAATCAAAATCATAAGGTCAGACAATGAAGGGGAGATTACTTCAAAAGAATTTGAAGTCCCTTGAGGCAAAATTTATGGGTGATGAGACCTAAGTTGATGAATTAGTTCCAGATCAAGTGTCTCCAAATAATATTAGTTCATCCAAGTATATTTACAAAATCCCCCTTACAAAAAATAAAGAAGAATAAGTTGGAATGGAGGACGAGGTGGAGATCAACCCCCCTATTATTCTCCTTCTTATTGATATGTGCTAAAAATAATCAGTATTCTTCCTCTCCTTTAATAAGAAGTAGGAAATATTGAAGCAAGAAAACCCTGAAATTTGGGGCCTAGAATTCTCTTACCTCCCATGGGTCTAGTGGCGGGTTGATTTCTCTCAAATAGAAATGTTTTGGTTTCACATCATCTTGTGCAAGTTCCAATTTATAAGAATCCACTCATATTCTCAAGAGGTAGTAGGTGCAAGTATTAAAAGGTCTAGTCTTGGATCTCTGCCCCCTACTTTTTTTGGGCAAAGAATGAATCTTAGCTCCTTTCTTTTTATATTCATGGAAGAAGTTTTCTTTGTAGTAGTCACTATGATGTACATTATGTGTGTTATGGTCACAAATTCTTATTAATACAAATTCTCATTCCATCTTAATTCCAAATCTATCAAATGTTGAGAGGGATCAAATCTCTCAAGATCAAATGTTTTCTCAAGTTTTTCACTAAAAAAATATTTGCATCTTAAGATATATAATCCCTCTTGGATTTTGGTAGCTTCATAGTTAAGAAGGGTTAGTTAATGCTTGTTTAGGTTCCTTAAATGAGAATTTTATCCTCAAGGAAGGGTTGGCGAACCATTCCCTGGGATTCAAATCTATGAAAAAACTATGATTGAGGATGGGTCAACTGACACTTACACCAAAAACTTCATGATGCAAATGATATCTTTGAGGACCCTTCTTTGTGCTCCACATACATTAGAAAACTGTGCTAGAGGAAGTATCAGTTGACCCTTCCTCATGATCCCCTAAAATAGAATTATTGGTTGAAGCTTCCCTATGCACCCCTTCGATAAAAATACTATGCTAGTGGGAAGGTTGAACAATCCTTCTTTTATCTCCCCTAGATACAATTTCTATTTTGGTGAAAGGTTTGGCAAACCCTTTATTGGAATCTGTCTCTATGCAAAATCTATGCTTGCTAAAGGATAGGTTGATCCTTCCACTACATTCCTTATAATGAAAATACCATCATTGAGGAAGGATTAGTTGACCCTTAGTCTAATATGCTAGAGGAAGGGTTGAATAACCCTTTTGTAAGATCACCCTCTACATAAAATATTTTTTTAAGGACACTTTGACCAACCCTTCTAGTGGATACCCATTAATGTCAATACCATACTATAGGAATGGTTGGTTTTCCCTTCTTTGTGCTCACCCTCTATGAAAATGATATAATGAAGGAAAGGTAATTCAACCCTTCCCTATGATCGCCTAGAATAAAATATTATGCTTTAGAAAGGATTAAACAAATATTCTCCTTATACTTACTTGATGGAAATGCTATGTTGTAATTAGAGTTAGTAGATCTTTCTTTAGGTTCCCTTAGAAAAAAATATATTTTGAAGGAAGAGATGGTAGACACGTCTTAGGTCCCCATCTACTTGAAAACTATGCTTAAGGAAGGGGCATTTGACCCTTCCACTGGTGATGCAAACACTATTAATGAGGTAGAACCAACTAACTATTGTCTATGATATTGCTCCATAAGAATACCATGTTGGAGGAAGAGTTAATGAATGTGCATATACCAAAGCTTTCTTCTCTCTCTCTCTCTCTCTCTCTATATATAAGCATGTTCTCGTAAATGTGCATATATAGAAGCCTACTTCTATATATGCTCAAACATTTGGAAACCAACTTCTATATATGTAGGACTATATAGAAGCTACACATATATGGAATTCACTTTCTAGATATGTGTGTATATGGAAGTGTGCTTCCATATATATGCATATATAGAAGCTTGATTCCATATATGCACACATACATAAGCCCAATTCCAGATACATCATATATGAAAGCCTTCTTTTGTATATGTGCATATATAGAAGTCTACTTCCATTGAAGTCAAATTCTGTATATGAACACATATATGGAAGACACACATATATGGAAACCAACTTCTAATATATATATGCACATTCTACATATGCATACATATACAGAAGCAGAAGATGGCTTCTATATATGAGTGCATATGCAAAAACTGACTTCGATATATTATAGATGGAATCAAACTTCTGCATATGCACAGATATACATAAGCTATGCATGCATATACAAAAGATATATTTAATGGAATTCAACTTTCATATATATATATATATATGAAAGTTGATTTTTGTATTTGCGCATATATAGAAAGTGCACATACAGAAGTCCACTTTTGTATGTGCACATGTATGGAAGCTGACTTCCATAAATGTGCACTTACAAAAGTGCTTCTACACATGCATATATTTTCAAATATTTGTATGTGTGCATATGTGGAAGCCATCCATATACAAAAGCTAGTTTTTGTATATGCACAACTTCCATATATGCACACATATATGGAATTTGAGGCTTTTATATATGCATGTATATATGAAAGATTACATTTGTATGTGTGCATATATGTATTGAGTTGTGTTATATTCTTTCCACGACTAGCCCACGAAGTTAGCCAGGGGATTAGAGCGTGGGCGGAGGCCCCCCTTCGTTGGACCGATTGTGTAGTGGGGGGGGGGGTCACAGGGGGTTTGAGGTGTACCCTTGTTAGGTTGGGCGGACCTGCCTATGGTTTTGTGCATGATTTTCGCACATTTTTTTTTTTTTGGATGCGATGGTTTTAGATCCATGGCATTGGATGCTTCGGCATGTATAAATATGTATTATAACATTGAAAGGAACATAATGAAAAATCAAGCTAGCAGTCCTGGTTTTGGGATCGAGGGGAAAATCTCTGTGTATATGTGTTTTATGTGTTATGCTCTCACATTTTTTATTTTATGTGTTTTAGAATTTGTATGCGGGTAATTTCTCTATGGGGTTAAAACCTACAATATGAAATGTGCATATAGGGAAGTTAACTTTTGTAAATGTGCATTTACATAAGTGCTTTTATATGCACATATACAAAAGCCTACATTTCCATATATGCATATTTATGCACATATACAAGAGTGGGAATCCATATGCGCACATATATGGAAGATTTGCATATAAAAAATTTGGTTTTCGTATATGCACACATATGTGGAAGCCCTACATATACAAAATATACTTCCAATATGCACATATATAAATGCTAGTTTTTGCATATGCATGGCCTCATATATGAACACATATAAAGACAACAACATCGATATTGACATCATCATCATTATCAAGGGGTTGCATATACTCATTGTCTTTATCCCTCTGGAGTTTTGTCAAGAATATAAGACCCCTTGATGATAATTATGATGTCGATATCAATGTTGGATGTTGATGACTATATCACACATATATAGAATTTGATCTCCATATATGTGCATATGCAAGCGTTGATTTCTGTATATGTATGTTACGTCCCTATAATATTAGTATAACCCCCTTATTTTTATTGTTAGTGTAGACCCATTATTTTTATTGTTAGTGTTGCCCCCATATTTTTATTGTTCTAACCCACAAAAGCCCACTATTGTTATTATTGTGCCCTTACATTATTATTGTTATGATGGCTCATATTATACTGTGACCCCTTAGACTCCTATATATAGAAAGGAAGTCTTGTCATTTGTATCATCCAATAATTGTTCATTTATGTAATGTAAAGGAGTTTTCCCCCTCTAAGAGGCAATTTCTCAAGTTGTTGATCTATCTTTTCTTCTATTTTGTGAGCAAGTCGCATAACATTTGGTATTAGAACTTTCGATTCTAGGGTTTCGCTGCTTCAAATAGGTCATTTGGTATTTTATCTATATTTTTTCTACGAGGCTTCAAAATCTAATTTTTTTACCACATAGTTGGTGAAATTTGTGTAAAATTTTTAGATATTGGTTCACTATATTTTTCTAGATATGGTTCGAAGAAGTTAGAGTTTTTGCAGGCTCCATAATTGAATCTTAGACATGTGACCTAGGGAAAATTGTCATAAATTTCTCTCCAAGAATGGATTTGAATTTCATAAAAAGTGACTGAAATTTCATAGACAACAGTTTTTAATGTATCCCTTTCAAGACTGAAGGTCGAAACAGTGACACGTGGCACTTTACACAATATTGCTCTACTGAACCAGTCTATAATAAGGTCATCACAGGATATTGGGCATAGGTTTTTCTAAAAGAATCCAATATTGGTTAGACTTGTGTTATTGGAAAGAAGATTCATAGGGCTACCACATAGTGAAGTTTCAAACCTTAGAGATATGAAATTACAGAGATACACAAATTCCAATATCGAGCTCCTAAAAAGAAAGAAAAAGGTGTGTATTTTTTTTTTTTATTTTGCATAGCTTTTGTTTGAAAAATCAATTTGAAGTGATTCAAATGGCATAATGAAGCATATATAGTGTTATTTGATTCCAAAATGCCTCGAAACAAGAAAATGGACACAAATAGTAAGCAAATTGAAAGCTCTATTATGATGCATGAAGAAGAGGAAGAAATGCAACATGATATATCAAAATTACAAGACCAAGTGCAACAAATTTCGCTCTCGCAAAGAGCAACTAAAAATGAACTAGAAGCTAAGATGGATGGTTTAAAAGTAGATATGGGTGTTTTTAAAGTAGACATGGACTCGGTGAATGTCAAATTGGAAGGGTTGACAAAGTTGCTGCAACAAAGGCTTCCTAGTGGTGACAAGGTAATCCATGAAAATCATGATGAGGATAAAAGGAATACGAATTATTGTTTTAGAGACTCTAATATTCGGTTTAAGACCCACCACATTGAAAAGATCGACATGAGGAAGTTTGATGGCAAGGATCCGATGACATGGATACTACAGATGGAGCAATTCTTTGATCTACATGATGTGCCACACACAAAAAAGGCACACTTGCATCTTTATATTTAGAACAAAATCAGTTTGTGTGGTATCGATGGCTTTGTTCTCATAAGTCAATTGTCACTTGGACAATTTTTGTGGAAGAATTGGCAGTTCATTATGAGGATACAAAGAGAAATACTTTCTTTATCCAATTAACTAATCTCAAGCAAAAGGGTTCAATGGTGGAACACATTGAGGAATTGTAAAGATTGAATATCAAGGTAAATGATATGCCAGAGGAGCATAGGATTGATGTCTTCACAGGGACTTTAAAGGATAACATCCAACATGAGGTTCTCCTTTGGGAATTTAATTCATTGGAAAAAGCATTCAAGGTGGCAAGAAACATTGAAAGAAAAATTATGGCAACAAGGAAATCTACCACTCACAACTATAAAGATGGAAGTGTTGTTGCTCCTAGCCTCCCACAACCTACAAGGTTGAGACCAAAAAACTGAGGGAAAAAAGTGCAAAAGGGCTTTGTTACAGTTGTGATAGAAAATATAGTAAGGGTCATAAGTGTGCTAAGAAGAAATTATTTTACATAGATTGTGAAGAGGAGGAAGAGAAGGATCAAGAAACATCAAAAGAAGAGGATCTACACCAGGAACTAGCCCCAGAGAAGGAATAAATGAATATAACCATATCTTATAATGCATTGGAAGGAATTAACACTCATCAAAACCTCAAGATAGAAGGATATGTCAAGAAAAAAGGGCAATAATGTTGATCTATTTTGGTAGTACCCATAATTTTATTCATTGTAAGATAGCCAAGGAATTGAATTGCTTTCTATATCTAGCACCAGAGTGTCAAGTGATGGTTGCAAATGGAGGAACTATAAATATCTTAGGGAAGTGTCATAATATCAATATAACCATGGTGGAATATGTATTTAATAGTCCAATGATTTCCGTTCTAGTGGGTGGTGTTGATGTTGTATTAAGAGTCCAATGGTTACAATCTTTGGGTACGATAAATTTTATTTTTCAAGAACTTTTATTGAAATTTTCTTGGGAAGGAAAGGAAATTGAATTAAGGGGAATCATAGGGAAACCAAGGAGGGTAGTTTCCTCTAATGGCATGACAAATCTTTTGAAGAAAGAACAACGAGGCATAATTGCACAATTATGCTCATTAGATGTTTAAACAACGAAATCGTCCTTCTCTCTAGATCTCCAAAGAATATTAGCCAATCATTCAAAGGTATTTGAGACTCCCAAAGGCCTACCACCTATTCATGATCATGATCATTCTATTCACTTGATTCCACGAATATTTCCTCCAAACATCAGGCCTTACATATATCCTATGCACAAAAGAGTGAAATTAACGGTATGGTTGCACAAATGCTAGAGGCTGGTATAATTCAACCTAGCCAAAGTTATTTCTTTGCTCTAGTAGTATTGGTGCATAAGAAGGATGGATCATGATGTATGTGTCCAGATAATAGGGAGCTCAACAAGCTTACTGTTAAAGATAAATTTCTCATTCATGTCATTGATGAGTTATTGGATGAATTACATGGAGCAATTTACTTCACCAAGCTACATCTCCGTTAGGATATCATCAAATTAGAATGAAGACCAAAGACATTCAAAAAACAACATTTAGAACACATGAAGGTCATTATGAATTTTTGGTCATGCATTTTTGCCTTACTAATGCACCTTCCACATTTCAAGGTTTGATGAATTCCATTTTCAACCATAATTAGAAAATTTATGTTAGAATTTTTTGATGATATACTAATCTACAACAAGTCTTGGAATGATCATGTTCAACATGTTAATAGAGTGCTCAAACTATTGGAGGAGAAAAAATTATATGCAAAAACCTCCAAAATTTTCTTTGGAGTACAAGAGGTGGAATATTGGGGTGATATTGTATCTCATGAGGGTGTTAATATAAACCCTAATAAAATTAAAACCCTTAAGGAATGGAAAATAACCACAACCCTAAATCATCTTCGAGGATTTCTTCGGTTAACAAGGTATTATTACAAGTTTGTTAAGAATTATGGGAGAATAACAATGCCTCTAATAACTTTACTGAAGAAAGATGCATTTTCTTGGATCTAGAAGCAACTAAGGCCTTTGAACATATTAAAGAGGCAATGTGCCAAGCACCAATCTTAGCTACACTAGAATTCACAAAAACCTTTATTGTGGAATGTGATGCCTGATAAAATGGAATTGGTGATATTTTAATGCAAGAAGTAATACCCATTGCTTTTGAAAGTCATCGAATCAAGGGAAGTATTTATACAAACCTATTTATGAGAAGGAAATGTTGGAAATACTACATGCACTAAAGAAACGATGACCTTACCTAATGGGTAGAGACTTCAAGGTAAAAACATATCATGATAATCTTAAATACTTTTGGAACAAAGATTATCTTAAGAAGAGAAACAAAAATGGGTCACAAAGATGTTGGGTTATGACTTTGAAATCATCTACAAAAAAGGGAAGAAAAATTTTGTTGCAGATGCACTCTCGAGAAATGATGAGGATGTGGAAGCACTGCTCTATGAAATTTCTATTATCCAACTTGATTGGATAACTGAAGCAAGGAATGAATGGAAGAATGAAGAAGAGGTATGGACACTCATTCAAAATTTGCAACAAGATCCCATTACATCTCATACATTTATTTGGAAAAATGATTCATTATGGTACAAAGGTTGTTTATATCTATGTCATAATTCTCAACTAAAAAAAGATTCTTTTGGAATTGCACACCTCCCCTTAGGAGAGCACTCAAGATTTTTTAAAACTTACCATAGGGTCAAGAAGGAGTTTTTTGGGATGGTATTAAATATGATATTCATAAGTTTGTGGTAGAATGTTTAGTTTGCCAATAAAATAAAGTTGAGATAATTAATACTCCAAATGGGTCTGTTACAACCTTTAGCCATTCAAAGTCAGCGTTGGTAGGAGGTCTCAATGGATTTTATCATAGGTTTACTCAAGTCCGAAGGAAAGAGTGTAACCATGGTGGTTTTTGATAAACTTACCAAGTAATCACACTTTTGTTCATTATCTAATCCCTTTAAATCCAATACAATTGCTACTGCATTTATGGAAACAATTCTAAAGCTACATGGAAACCTAGAGATTATTGTAAGTGATAGAGATCCCATTTTCACTGGAATTTTTTGGACGGAATTATTTTCTTGTCTTGGTACTCAATTAGCTCATATCTCATCTTATCATCCTCAATTTGACGGACAAACTGGGATAGTGAATGAATGTTTAGAATGATATCTTCGTTGCTTTGCATTTGATAAACAAACACAATGGTCCAAGTGGTTACCTCTAGCTGAATGGTGGTACAACACTTCCTTCCATATTGCAGTAAAAATAACCCCATTTATGACACTTTATGAATATCATGCACTATCCATCACTGCCATCTTTAAGAGAAAATTCTAAGGTTCAAGAAGTGGAAGGTCACATCCAGAATCAACAACAAGTTCTCCAACTCTTAAATGATAACCTCACTTTGGCACATAATTGAATGAAACAACAAGCACATCAACATCACGGTGAAAGAAGTTTTGACGTAGCTGAATAAGTATTTTTATGCCTACAACCATACAAACAAATGTCCCTCAGGCAAGCTAAGAAGGATAATAAATTATCACCCAAGTACTATGGTCCTTACAAGGTGTTGCAAAATATTGGTACTATGGCATGCGAATTGGAGCCACCTGCATCTTCTTGAGTACACCCTGTTTTCCATGTTTCATGCTTAAAGAAGGTTATCAGTGATAAGCTCACAGTTCAAACAATATTTCTAGAGCTTGACGAAGAAGGAAAATTCATATTGGAGCTTGAATCAGTCATGGAAACAAGAACCTGACAACTACGAAATCGATTAATTTCAGAGTATCTCATTAAGTGGAAGAACTTACCCGCTGAAGATTTCACATGGAAGGATGAGAATTTTATACAGAAGCATCCAAGATGACTCAAGCATTGAGGAAAACACTTTTTTTTGGAGAGGGGCATGTTAGGTGCCTATAATACTAGTGTAGCCCCCTTATTATTGTTGTTAGTGTATCCCCCTTATTGTTATTGTTAATGTATCCCCCATATTGTTATTGTTGTGCCCCATAGAAACCCAATATTGTTATTATTGTGCCCTTACATTATTATTGTTATGCAGGCTTTGATTATATTGTTACACCTTAGACTCCTATATATAGAAAGGAGCTCTTGTCATTTGTATCATCCAAGAATTCTTCATTTATGTGATGTAAAGGAGGTTTCCCCCCCGAAGAGGCTATCTCTCAAGTTGTTGATCTATATTTCTTCTATTTTGTGAGTTGGTCATATAACAATGTACGAATTCCATATATGCATGCATACATGGAAGTCGACTTTTGTATAGGCACACATATATAAAAGATACAGATATACAAAAAATTACTTTTGTATAGGTACATATGTATTCCCACTTCTGTATATGTGCATGTATGGAAGTGATGGTTTTAATATATGTGCATATATAGAAGCACTTCTATAAATATATGTGCATACTTGATACCTTGGATGAGGGCATCCAAGTCACCCTCACTTGACTGAATGGTTGAGTTGATTTCTCCCAATGTTGTTGTCTTCTGTCTGTTTTCAATTGCTTTTCTAATTTCCTATGGATTTCTTGGTTGACCTCACTTACGTCACAAAGGGTATTATGTACATATTCATGTAACACCCCAACCCATATTTACCCACTTTAACCCGCTCATTAGGGTAAACATGGGATGAGGGTTGCTATGCACAACATGATTTCCAAGATGCACTAATGGAAAATGGGGTCCACATGTTTAAAACTGACTACAAACACTGAGTGACACATAATCACACTATTATCAACCTACTTGACCCAATAATATTTCTTTTCAGTTTTGTTTCCAAGGCCATTTTGAGGGTCTAAACGACATTTTCAGGGAAAATGTAAAGACCCAAAAATTTCCAATTTGTTTTTCACATATATTTTTTCATTTAGCCTCCTCATGGAGATCTTCGAAGCGAGGTATTATGATAGTCAAATGAAGATCGTATGCCAAAGTTACGACCCTGGGAAGTTGGAGGTTTAAATTACTCATTTATATAAACATTTTGTGTACATAGTACTTGTAGGTCATAAATACATATCTATTCACTGATTCAATAAGCTCACCAGAGAACTATCAAGAATGATTTTTTCCCTCTCTAGCTAGTTTCAACAACACTAGTTAGCCCATGCATTCATTAACCATTTAATAACTTATCAAAACACAAAAAGAACCATAGATAGAATACATCATATAACTAGAATAGAAACCATGGAAAATCAGCCATAATGTCAACATGATAACCAATACAAGTGCTGATAGATCACAACAGGAAAATAACTCTTATTAACATATGAAAATGTCAACTAATTTAGGGACTTCCACATACCATCCGACCATATTGGGCTGAACCAAATCTCTCTTTCAGCCAACCACCCCTACACCATATTCTATGCATGAATGTGAGATCGTAAAGGTTAAACAAAAAAAAAAACCAACCAGGGCTACCGAGGCCAAACCAATTCAACCCTCAACCACAGTAATCTCACTTATATAGTAAAAAAAATCACTAAAATCAACCAGATCAGTCTCTACCCAAGTTGTCAAGGGCTCTAGGAATTACTAACTCAACCCACAAGGCTCTAGAGTGTTTTTCCCAACTTGTAGGCTCCAAGAGCTAGTAACTCAACCCAAGCTGTTTTAGGACTCCAGAGTGTTTTTTCCAACCCATAGCCATAGGGAACTTGAGAACCAATAAGAAAAACAAGTGGGAAACCCACAAAACCATGGCTATCTAAGAAATGACAAGGCAAGACTGAAACCGTTGTCGATTCATAAAAATTTCCATGCCAATGACAACACATAACCAAGGAACCACATGCATATACCACACATCCAAAAATCAACAAGGAAATCACACATGCAATCTGTTGTCTGCAAAGTATCCCAGCTGTAACTGCTGATCCAACTGTCCCCTTTACGCTTTCTTGTTTTCCTTTGCTTTCTTTCTCTAATCCAAGTGAATGCTAGAGTGCTCCAAGAATGCTTTACTTGTGCAAAAGTATGAAAGTGAGAAAAATAACTAGAGCTCCACCACCAAACGTCAAAAGCTAGCCAAAAGCTGACCAAAAACTAACATTGACAAAAACTATGAATTGTTTCTCTTATGCCTTTTTATCATTAATAAACCTTTTTTTCTTGATTTTCCTTTTTTTCCTCTAACTTTCGTCTCATACAAATTTGTGTCTCTTCACCTTCCTTTTCTCCTATTTTCCTTTATTTTCATAATTAAATTCCAATTATTGCCTCTTTGCCTTTGCCAATTTCTATAACCATAAATAAACAACAAGTGATGCCCACTATAGTGCTTTTCCCACCATTCAACTTGGAATATGTGTCCCATGATCTTGGTCTTATTTTATTTACATGGAAAATCAACCAAGGATTGTTATAAGTCGTTTGTTGCACCTTCTCAACTTCTCCAATTTGTAAAAGCATGGATATTTATGAGCTAGTCCTCTTTGTTGGTTTGAAATAAATGCAATAAGGTTTCACTACTTAGAAATTTCTAAAAAAAATTCATTAATTAGAAAATATTCCCATACACCTTATACATAACATAATTAAGTGAAATCTATGCATGCCTTAATTATGATATGCATAAAATTCACTTGTTATATATAAAACCCATAACCCATAAAGTCATATAAAGCATCCAATATTTCCAAATGTTAACATTAAGAGACAAAAAAAAATTCTATATCAAAATTTAAAATCGGTGCAAGATTAAACAAAGGTAGAAAGATGAACCTTGACATCTTTGATTTTTACTCTCATCCTTTGTATTATGCATCCTTTGTATTATATAAGGCTTTATACACACATCATAACCACTTTACTTTTTGATTGAAAATATCAAGAGAAGAAAACCATAACCCATTATATATAAAGTCTTATGGGGCATTCAAAAATGAAAATAGAAATAAGTTAAGTTACAAAGCACATCATAATAATTAACATGCCATAAATGATAGAGAGCGTACTGAAAGTCCCAATTTTATCCAAACTGATTTTTTTTTTAAGGATTGCAGGTATAATAACTTTTATGGCCTTGCACAACCATCTATTGGTTATAATGAAACATACATAACCAAAATGAAACATACATATAATATGATATAATGAATTTATCAGGAACTAATTGAAGAGACTACTACTATTAAAGAGGTGTGGTAATTGCAGTTTGGCATGCATTGCAGTGATTCTCCAGATATACATCTCCAAATTCGATCGTGCTGACCAAAAAAAATTAAAAATTCAGGTATTCGATTAGGTTTGTGGTTTAATACAAAAGTTCAAAATTCGATATTGATGAATCCATGGATTCACAATAAAAATATTAATTGTTGTTCGCCCACCTAATTTTCAAACAACTTTTCGAATCCATGAGATGGCATATGTTAGCCACTAATAAATGGTAATGCTAAATGGTAATGCTATTTGAAGTTTTATAGAATACAAATGTTAAAGTAAATTTCTTTTTTTTTTTTTTAATCAAAGGTGTTAATTAATCCACTAATAATTTAGTGGATTTTTTAATTAGAAATTTAAACAAATATTAAATTGTAATATTATTATTTTGTATTATAAATAAAATTTGGTTCGATTATATTAACTCAGGATTATTAATTAAAATTAAGAAATGTTGTTGTTAATTATTATAAAATAAAATATTAATTTATTTTGATAAATGAATAATAGTAATTGGGAAATATATATGTATATTTTGAAAGAATTTTTATACTATCTAATATAGGGTCACATTCTAGATATAAATTTTGTTGATAATAATATAATCTATGATATAGTTGGGTATATGGATGAATATAAAAATTCTCATAATTTGTTATTCTGATATAAAACTATGCACTTTGTTCTAGTATATAACTCTATTTGCAATATTCATCATTGAAAACAATTTTTAAAAAGATTTTAAGGCTTTCAATATTATATTATTTATTTCATTTCTTTTTAGATATTGAAAAAATGATATATTTGAATATTTGAAAAATATATACTCCCCATTTTTTTTATACACTAAATCAATTTAATGAAATCTTCAAAAATATAATAAAACAATCTAAAACACAATCTAAATAAATATAATTAATATACCATACACTAAATCAATAACAATAATTAACTTAAATTAATACCAATAATTGATTTAATGCTTGATATATAAATATAATAAACACTAGATACATGATGAGCACCCTAACAACATATAACAAAAAAAAATATAACAAATAAACAACATATAGCAAAAAATATAACACTAAATCAATACCAACAAGAATTGCAAGAAATGGCAGTCCCTACCGATTCGAAAGAAGAGCTAACCATGGTCTTCACGGTCTGCTCCACTATATCGACGTCGGGCTTCACAGGTCATGTGTTCTCCTTGGCAGAGAAAGGAAAATAGTTTCCCTCAACACGGAAATTTGGAAAATGTCGACGTCGGGCTTCACAGGTCCTGCGTTCTCCTTGGCAGAGAAAGGAAAACAGTTGCCCTCAACACGGCAATTTGGAAAATACATAAATATAATAATGTCTCTTACCATGCCATCTATCCTTTGCAAGCACAGGTACGTCTCTTACCATGGGCATCACAGTTATACACGAAAGCTGCCACCTGCTAGCATATGGCATTCTGACACCAACAGTTGGCTGTTGTGCACGACTGAAAGCTGCCACCTGCCCTAAGTCGGAGGACTACAAAGAAAATTCCAGGTGAATAGTCTTTCTTGTATTATAGTATTGAGAGCTTGTTCCAAACCAAAAGTGCCACAATCTGAGGCACTATGTGATCTATTCACACGCCCCAACATAGTTTTAAGGTGGGTTCCCTGCCATAATCTGAGGCACTACGTGATTTATTCACACGCCCCAACATAGTTTTAAGGTGGATTCCATGCCATATGTACTGGGGGAGATGGTTTAATTTGGGTAAAGAAAATGCCCTAAAACCCAAGGATTGAAAACCTTTTAATGCCTAGAATGTTAGATTCTGGACTAACTGAAAAGTGATTCCTGGTATTTGCTGGCTCCACCAAGTCTAGTTAAGGCAAGTGAAATGAAGAGGATTCAAATATTAAGCCACAAAGTGATAAAGAAGGTTCCTCCTGTGATAAGGTGAGCAACAAGGACGTGTGAAGTAAGAAGGAAAGCGATAAAGACGGTTCCTCCCTCTAGTGATAACACTATGATAAAGCTTGCACTAATCCTCCAGTTATAAGACATTTCCGGAGATTAAATTTCGAAACTTTAGCATTTCTCTCCTTTGCACGTTCCACCATATCTATTAACTTCAACCTGACACATATATGTAAAATATATATATATTAATGTTACAAATATTATATTAAAAGTATATAAAAATCAATTAGAAAGTATCGATAAATTCAAACTAAAAATATGGAAAATAACAGCACTTTAAAAACTCGATAATAATTTCAAAACGTTACACCACCTATTTATCTAACACACGAAGAAAACAAGACTATAGGGAAGAGAATAATAACAGACACCAAGAAACGTTCGATATATGTGTATGAATTTTACGTGTAATGCAACCCTCATTATATGTGTATGAATTTTACGTGTAAGACACCTCAACAAGAAATTTATGTTTAAAACTCATTAACCATCTACAACGGATTGATAATACACACTGTATCCTAAAGGTATTATAATAATAAGATGACAACCACCATTCATGGAAAGCGTCCACACCAGCTGAATTAGAGGCGACAGGAAGTTGGCACTAATCAAAACATGCATTACGTTGAAGGTGGCAATCATCAAAACATGCATTACGCCACATGTGAGTATCTAAATCTCAATTCTATTGTTTAATGTTTGACAAAAGTCTTATCGCTCAGATGAATTTTGTTTAAGCTAGAACGAGGGTTTACTATCACTTCACCTATTTCACCATGGTAACTGTAAGCAGAGCGGGCATGCAAGGCAAGGAGAATCTGTAAAAATCCAGTGAAACCTGCGTATGCTACACCCTATTTCGACCAATTGCTATTTCCACCAATTGCAATTGCAGGATTAAAAGAAAGAAAATAATTACATTCTTAAATCCCTTTCTCCGCCCTGATTTCCATTAAGTTGAAAACTTCCAGGAATCTCTTACTCAAAACTGCGTAGGATTGTGTTTGATGTAGCAATAACACTAATGAATCTAGAAATATTTTCATGGTTAATAATTTTACTGTGGTGTTTTTTTTTTCACAATGATGCTTTTTCATAGGGTGCATGTACTATTTGTAGAAATTTTTAAAAGAACTCAATTTCAAAGAGAGTTTTGTCTTGCCAGGAACTCTATCTAGCATGAAGAGTTGCTAAATTTTATTTCAACCCAAGGCTGAATAATCATATCCCGCCCAGGGAATGGGCTTGGTAACTTAGTATTCTATGTTTTTGTGTTGTAATATTTAGATGTGGGGATGCACGCATTCCAACTGTGGTTTTTTGGTTCTATGTTGCAAGATTTAGAGGTGCTTATAATGTCATGAAAATCAACCATAATTGATTTAATTCCTTTAACTGTGTTGTACTTACGAGATTGACCACTTCCTCATTGTCTCGTCTTTTGCTCACAGGGATGATGTTGAGGAATGATGTTGAGGTGCAACGCAACATACATAAGTGTATGAGACACTTCTTCGAATTGTAGTTATTTATTAGCCCCAGGTTGTCCTGAGGTACCTATCGCTGCTGCAGTCACCACAGTCCAGGTATGCAAATCTTCTCGTCTTAATTCTACTACCACACTCCAGGTATGTTGATCTTCTCGTGTTAATTCTGAAGGGGGTATTATCAGGAAGAACCTATAAACAAACAGAGAATCATAATATTCATAACAAAATGTAACTAACTAATAACATGTAACTAATTAATTATTGCCAAGCCTCTTCCGGATATCCATCTATCAATTCTTCTCTTTAAACCCATGGAAATCCTAATATCCATCGATTCATTCTAAACCTGTGAAAACTTGTTTATAACTAATAGCGAGGGCTTGAAGACTGAGTAAATACCACACTTGTTTATAGCTAATAGCCAGGCCCTGAAGAATAAGTACCTCCTTGAAATGATGGGCGGCTTAATTTTGTATTTTATAAAAAAATTAAAATATCCTAGTATCAAAAAGATAACAGAAGCTTTAGAATACAAGAATCAACTCCATGAATTCCATGGAAATTGCAGTGCTCATATTAATGATTACACAGTTTTTGCAGTGCAGTTGATGGCGTGTAAATTGTTGTGAAGGTGCAGAAACCAGTGACAAACAACAATAGTAAATTAGCAGGCCATCTCCAACTAGAAAATATCAAATCTCAAAAAGCCAAGACAGAACAGAACATATACAAAGGTCTAAAAGGCCAGAGCTATATATTTCCAGAGCAATATATTTCCAGTACAGCAATTGACCAAAATTGCATGAAATATATAGGTATAACTAGTTAAATTCCCAAGAAAGCATGTGCTTTAAAACTAATATTTCAATGGAAACAATGAATAGTGTGGAAAATTTGTGCACATAACAAACTTAAATAATGACAGTCAAAAACTTGATGAAAGAATCTTGCTATTTCTAACCATTTTTATGTTACCTCATTTTTTTTCCATTCCTCAGGACTTGGAGCTAGTCTTCTCATGACTAATGTATGAAGAGTCTAGAATGGGAGTGCATGAATCAACAAAGAAAGTAGAAGAGTCCAGAATGGGAGTGCATGAATCAACAAAGAAAGTAGAGAAACTAGAGAATTACAAAGCTGCAAGATGTAGAGAATTACAAATCTGCAAGATGTATTTTGAGATGAAAGGTCTCTGCAGAAGGGCGGTAGAACATGTTGCAGCTTGTTGGACAAAGCGCATAGAACTAGATGGCAAACCAGAAGTCTAAGATGAAAGGTTTTTGTGGAAGGGAGAAGCGCATAGAACTAGATGGCAAACTAGAAGTCTGAGATGAAAGGTCTCTGCGGAATGGCGCTAGAATTGTGCCAGGTAGAACATGTGGCAGCTTGTTGGAAAAGCGCATAGAACCAGATGTCAAGCTAGAGAGAGAATTTTAATGATGCCAAGCTCAGAGAAGTTTAATCGAGATCAAGTTGGAGACAGATGAGAATTTTAATAAGCATCAAGCAAATTGGACTTTGGAAAAAATTAATTGTCACAACATTTTGCCAATTCGAAAGCTTAGGATAAATTAAGTTATCCACACTAAAAACATCGGGGTAGGCGAGGCCGGTAATAAGACCTCCAAACAGAAACATTGGATAAAAATTTGTTGAGCCGAACATTTTATTTAAAACATTGGTTTGAACCTCAAATGTACGGGTAATATTATTTGGTCAAAGCAAATTAATAGAAAGTCAACGGTTGATCGATCGCTATAGTCCCTGCTATGCCGGAAGCAAGGACTAATAATTAATATAATAAATGATATATAATACGCACCCTAATAACATATAACAAAAAGTGTAATGCATGATACATAATGAACACCCTCATTACATATAACAAAAAAAATATAACAAATAAAGAATATATAGCAAGAAATATAACCAATAAACAACATCGTGATAATAAGTATAAAATATTTTGTTGATTTCTTTGAGGGCCTGGGAATTGAGGGGTAAGTGGATGGGGCGGCTGAACCCTAACCCTTTGCTGGATCTACCTGGTTTGTGAATGACCGTTTGGGGTCTTGTAAGTGGGCCTTGTGCCCTTTTTTCAAACCGTTTCCTCGTCAAGGGGCAAATTAATTTTTTATTATTTTGTTAGTTTTTTTTGGGTTGTTTTTATTATTATTATTAATAAATTTATATGTAATATTTTTTTTGGCGTTCGCAAAAATGTAATTTTGTCTTTCCTATTGAATTTTTTTTATAAAATATATTATTGTATTGTTATATAAACAATGTAAACATATTATGTGCGTTAAATGTGATATCGTATCTTTGTAGAGGAGGATTAATGATGCATACACCGATATAATAATAAGATACTAGTTTAAACTCTGTGTTTGGAATTTAACGTTGGGAAAAGTTCCACTATGATAATATATTAATTTAAACTAGTGGATAATAATAAGAAGACTATGGGATTGGAATTTAATGTTGGAAAAGGTGCACTATGATAATATATTAATAGGATATTAATTTAAATTCATGGACGGCATAATAATAAGATATTAATTTAAATTATGTGATTGGAATTAAATGCTGTGGAAAAGTCCACTATATCAAAGACTTGTATGAAATATCAGATATAATTCAATGATATCAAGGCCGAAATATAAGTCATTAGCAATATAAACAAACAATTTTAGAAAGCTGAAGAAATGGTTTTTTTTTATAAAAAATTTAATAATGTTGAAGACTAATGAGTACAACTACATTAATATTATTAATATGATTAATATAATTGAAAGTTTCATAAATATAATAAAAAAAATTATTATCACACATACACTAATACACATATTTATGGAATTAATTTTGTAGAAAAAAATTTATGGGTTAATTTTAATTTAAGAAAAAAAATTATAAAATTATAAATGAATGTTATAAATAATTATGAGGAACTTATCATGGAGGAACTTATTAGAATTGGAATAATTTCAAATTGTTACGAAATTGGTGGTTGGAAAACATCTAATTTTAAAATTGATTAAAAGTCGTGGACCATTTTGCTAAATAAAATTCACTTATATATAAATGAATGTTATACATAATAATGAAGAACTTATCATTGATGAACTTATTAGAATTGGAATTTTAAAATCTCTAGGAAATTGATGGGTGAGGAGTCAAGTGGCACAAATCTAATTTTTTAAATTTATTAAAAGTCAATGCAATTTAACAAACTCTTTAAAACACTACAATAATTAATAAGCATTAAAATTAAGCATACGCTCAACATATTCACTTGAGAATCAATCTAAACTTTCAATTAAAAAAAAAATCAATAAATCTTCATTTAAAAAGCAAATATAAATAATTAAAAATATACACAAAATCCTCAATTAAAAAATAAAAAAAATCAACCTTAAATTAAATTAAAAAGCCAATATAAGTAGCTAAGAATATAGACAAAATCAACCTTAAATTAAATTAAAAAGCCAATATAAGTAGCTAAGAATATAGACAATTTTAGAAAGGCGTAAACGAAATGGTAGATGGGAATTTAATGCTGTGGAATAGTCCACTATATCAAAGACTTGTATGAAAGATGAGATGGTCTTTTTCTTTCTTTCTTTTAGGGTATAAAAAATTCAATAAGGTCGAAGTCTAAATATAAGTTGCTAAGAATATAAACAATTTTAACTAACTTATAAGTTGCTAAGAATATAAACAATTTTAAAAAGGCGCAGAAGAAATGGTCTTGTATTTTTAATCCTAAACCTTTCTAGAAATTTTTATTTGAAAGTATAAAGAGTTTTTCAGAAAATTTTGAGATTGTATCATGTCATATTGAGAAGAAAATTGTATCACGGGACGTTACCTGAGCTTAAGCCCATTGCGGATACCTGAGCTTAAGCCCATTGCGGAAGATTCCAGGAATATTTTAAGATGTCAGGCAATTGTGGATTTTAAAAATATTTTAAGATGTCATAATATTGCGGATCTTCTTAATATTTCAAAAATATTTTAGGGATTTTTGAGTCTCCGGAGCTATTCGCACTTGCCATTCATGAGGTCTCTTCCAGACTCGCCCAGGCAGTGATATCCTACGCTGGGGTAAAGCAACGCAAGGTATGTTCACAGTCAAAGAAGCCTATTATTGGTTAACAAAGGAGGATAGAATCGCTGACCCAACGCCTTGGAAAAAGATCTGGGATGCTAAATGGTGGCCTAAAGTTACAATTTTCGCATGGCTGGTGTGTAGAGGTAGGATCTTGACGTGGGATAACCTACAGAAACGTGGCATGATTGGACCATCCCGGTGTTCTTTGTGTAACAAGGAATTTGAGACACAGGAACATTTGTTGAATCGATGTCTGTATATTCAGAGTCTGTGGGAAGAAATTCGGGCTCTCTTCGGTTACTTGAATAGGGATCCTGACAGTCTTAGGGGTACCATTATACAATGGGGAGCGGGGCATTTTCATAGCAAACTTGTTAGGAGGCTCTGGAGTCTGTCGCTGGGTTTTGTAATTTGGGAGGTGTGGAAAGAACGAAATCGTCGAATTTTCAAGGATCGAAGCTGCTGTGAGGCCGGAATATGGGAGGTAGTTTGCCGGTCGATTAAAGAAACGGTCCTCTCCGAGTCTTGGGGAGAGGAGGATTGGAAATTGAATGTGGAAGAGCAGCGAATCATAACCAAATTGAACATTGATTTTACGATGTTATACCCCAACACTGATAGGTGTCATAGATATAGTATGCAGAGCCCCAATTATTTTCGCTTCCCAGGCGATAATCAAATTAAATTGTCCTTCGACGGTGCATCAAAGGGCAATCCTGGGGAGGCAGGATGGGGCGGGATTTTCCGCGATAGTCGAGGGGGTTCGCGTTGGGTATATGCAGAATGGGGCGGGGAAATGTCCAATAATGAGGCGGAGCTCTGGGGGGTCTATCATGGCATCCGCATTGCTATAAGGAATGGATACCGAAACCTCGTCATAGAAGGCGATTCCCAAATGGTCATTGAAATGCTCAGGAAATTACAGCAGGGTAAAACATGGGACCACGTTGCCAAGAGCTGGAGGATAGCTGCCATTATACAGGATATTGAAGGCCAGATGAGGCAGATCGATTACATTATACTCAATCATGTATTGCGGCGAGGAAATAGGGCGGCCGATTATTTAGCCAATTGGGCATGTGGCGAATCCAACCGGGTGATGGATGGATGCTGGGGTGTGTTACAGGCGGATCCACGGTGGGCTGAGTTGGCCACCATCCTACGACAGGATAATGATGAGGCGATCGGGCGTGACAGGACGGCTTAGGAACCTTTCCATAATGATTCGGAGGCGCGCAGAATGGAACAATTATGAACACTGCGGTGGGATCATGGATGAAACTGTCAAAATTCCCATTTGGCAGAACGCATTTATGCAGTTATGGGACGAAATGACAATCCCAAGGCCGAATGCAGGGAGGGTACAGAGGTGGGAGTGCGGTGGCATCACGACGCCAAGAAGCCTATCACATCAGGGCCTTAGTCCTGCGACGTGTAATAATGAACAGGGCTGGGAGCTAACTAACAATAACAAGGGAAGGTGGTCGATCAGAGGTATATTGTTGCATGGACGGGTTATGCTCCTGGATTGTAGAGGAATAGGGCTCTGTCTGTATAAAGACCACCAACGTGTGGGAGGTTCGGCGCTTACGTTGGAGCAGTGTAGGGTGGAATTGGGTCCGTCTGAGAAAAGAATTTGGCAATTGCTGTCTACGAAGTCTACGAGTATGGCCGCAGTCCGAAATGAGGGTAGGAAAACGCGCAGTCAGGGGGTAGTTCTGGAGGAGAAAGGGAAACAGGCGGTTGAGGAAACTTTGCGGTCCATTTACCTGGACATCTCTGATGAGTCAGAAGACCAGGAAGGAGATAGAAGGGAGTATTTTGCAGAGCAGGCACCACGGCCGACCTCGGGAGGAAAGGTAGGCAAATGGATGAAGCACTCTGGTTCAGTGGGCGCCAGAGATGATGATGTTGGGGAGGATGCTGGACGTTCGGAGGATGACGACGATGAGGAGTTTGACGGAAGCCGTGGTCGAGGTCGAGGCCGAAGGGGCCGCGGTAGTGCGCGGGGTCGTGGCAAGAACCGAGCTCACAGAGAACAGTATGAGGAAGGCTACAGTGCTGGGGTTTCAGGCAGGAAGCGAGGTAAGAAGGACATGCGGCGGAAATTGCAGGAAGCTGAGGATGCTTACGTCAATGAAACTCATCACCATATTCGCCGGATTATAGACCACCTGGAAGAAGAGGCGCTGCAGGACCAATCGGACCCTGAAATGGCAGATTGGGAGACTTTTCTTCCTGATCCGGGCCATACCCGAGGGAGGATGTCCCTCTACAAGCAGTCCCTGCATGTGTATTGGGGAATGAAACGTTTACTTGCCAGGGCACTGGAGCAAGTCGCAGGTGAAATGGTGGAGCTTGCCCAAGCGAACTTGAAAAAAGAAATGAAGAATCTTCAAATGACTCTCATGATGCAGGACAGGAAGATGGACCAGCTGATCCAGTTGCTCAAAGACAATGGAATAGTTAAGACAGAACCTGATACCAAGACTGATGCTGCCATGAGGCCGTAGATTATGGAGGTTATTATATGACTTTTTTTGTATTTTTGATATCGATTCTCTTTACAGCTATGCATAGTATGTTTCTAGGTAGAATAGGGGGTTTTTCAATCAGGTTTGATAAACTGGAAATCTACTTCTTTTGGATGGGTGTTATATACTTTCGAAGGCCACCCGGTTTCCCTTCTGGGCGGGTGGCGCCATGTTTATGTACATAGTTTTTTCTTTTTATAGTAATAGAATCATGCCTCAGCTTACAAAAAAAAAAATTATTTTAGGGATTTATCATCGACATAAAGATGCCGTTTAGAATATTTTGGAGATTTGTAATGTACATACAAAAAATGCTAGTTAAAATATTCTGGGTTAAAATATTTTGGGGATATGTAAGCAACATAAACATGCTTTTTTTATTTTATTTTCTTAGTGACAATATTGGGCCAAGATTATTTAGTTCGTCGCTGGGCAATTATCTAGTTTGTTGTTGGGTAATTAATATGTATGAAGTGTATAGTTTATTATTAGATAATTTATTTGCTTAAATCCCATATGTATGGAGTGTATATGTCTATTATTAGATAATTTATTTGCTTAAATCCAATATAATCATATACAATTCATATATTCTTCACCTTTCAATAAATATGGGTAGGCAATTAATATGCATGGAGTGTACATATTTATTATTAAATAATAATATATTTGCTTAAATCCAACATAAATATATACAACTTATATATTAATTATTGCTTCACAACAAAGAGAATTATAATTTTTACCAGAATAATCTAAGTTTAAATCACTTCAATCAACTATGTTGTTAGATAATCTACTAACTTAAATCTAAAAATAAGCATATACCACCCATACATCCATACATAT
The DNA here is from genome assembly GCA_031772625.1 of Pinus tabuliformis. Lineage (NCBI taxonomy): Eukaryota > Viridiplantae > Streptophyta > Pinopsida > Pinales > Pinaceae > Pinus > Pinus tabuliformis. Next base: position 584,879,373 of record CM062819.1, on the reverse strand, counting down.
TAATTGCCTTGGGATCCCTGTTAGTGATAATGTCTAAGGTTAAGTCGATTGTGGCGGATTCTGGCGGATTCTGGATGTCAGATCCACGAATATTCTGGAAATTCCGGAAATCCCCAATCTAAATAAGGATGCCCTGCCCCGTCATTTTGTTAGTGATAATATCTGAATTTAAACAATGTGTAATGACCTTCTTTGAATTGAGGCCAAAGAGGCGATATGATACGGATTTAAAGTATGCGATGAACGTAATGTGGATTTAAAATATGTAATGAATCTAATACTTCAAATGATGCATACATCAAGACAATTACAAATGATAAGATCGAACTATGTCGTGAATTTAAAAAGGTACACCCTAAATTTACGGGGAAATTAAATATGGATTAATAAGAATGTTAATATGAATTATTTTAGTTTTCAGATGAAAAAAAAGGAATGGTTCAATTTTTGATCACGAACTGCGATGGGAGGAAAATAAATAAAACATAAGCCTCCAATGCCAAAGAGATGATACCTCACAACGATTTCGCAAAAAGTTCGATAAATAAAACATAAGTCTCCAATGCCAAAGAGATAATACCGGACAACGATTATTTATCTATATTAATATTATTATTTAGTATTGATATTAAGAAACAGGGCATGCAAGTCTTTTCAAAGAAACCAACCACTCATTAATATGACAAATCTAGAATAGATTCTAAGATAATATGCCGAAAAATATTTTGACTGGTAAGATTTTAAATGTACATTTTTTATTACCCATATAATTTAAAATGTTTTGTATATATATATTTTTTTTAAGTTTTAGATTTTTTATAATTTTAATTTTGGTGAATATGAACAAAATTTCAATTCAATTTTAACGACGGACAGATAGCTTAGCTTTACACATTATCCCTGAAAGAAACCAACCACTCATTAATATGGCAAATCTAGAATAAACTCTGGCAAATCCAGAATATAATTTTAATTTTGGTGAATATGAACAAAATTTCAATTCAATTTTAATGACGGACAGATAGTTTACACATTATCTCTGAAAGAAACCAACCACTCGTTAATATGGCATATCTAAAATAGACTCTGGCAAATCCAGAATATAATTTTAATTTTGGTGAATATGAACAAAATTTCAATTCAATTTTAATGACGGACACATAGCTTTACACATTATCCCTGAAAGAATCCAACCACTCATTAATATGGGAAATCTAGAATAGACTCTGGGAAATCCAGAATAGACTCTGGCAAGCAAGATAATATGCCCAAAAATATTTTGAGTAGCAAATACCAGCATAGATTAATCTTAAATCAGCTCATTTTAAATACTGATTTAAGATGTTTAAGATGAGTTGAGAGGGATCTAATTTCTTTAGATGTAATTTTTTTACCAGCGGACATGATTTAAATGTTTTATATAGTAGTGTTTTTTTTTCAATTCAATTTTAATGTTAATGACGCACTGACAACGGTACACATCATCCCCTCAAAGAAACCAATGACTCATTAATATGAGAAATCCAAAATAGACTCTGAAGGGCAAAGATAATATGCCAAAAAATATTTTCACAATTAATATGATTATGATTATTTAACATGAGTCGAGAGGAACCAATTTCTTCAGATTGTAATTTTTTTATGAGCCAACATGATTAAATGTTTTCTATAGTTTTTTTTTTTTTTTCATAATTTTTATTTTGATGGATTTTGGTAGATATGAGCATCATGGACTGCCGCATATTAAAAAAATAAAAAATAGAAAAAAATCTAAAAGATACTCTGATCAGCACAAAAGAATTTTAAAGAAAAAATTTGACCAGAAGATAATAAGATAATATAATGAGATAATATAATATAGATATGATTATGATTATTTAACATGAGTCGAGAGGAACCAATTTCTTCAGATTGTAATTTTTTTATGAGCCAACATGATTAAATGTTTTCTATAGTTTTTTTTTTTTCATAATTTTTATTTTGATGGATTTTGGTAGAGATATGAGCATCATGGACCGCCGCATATTAAAAAAAAAAAAAAAATTGAAATAAAATAAAAAATAAAAAATAGAAAAAAATCTAAAAGATACTCTGATCAGCACAAAAGAATTTTAAAAAAAAAATTTGACCCGAAGATAATAAGATAATATAATATGCAAGAACGAAAGAAAGAAAAGCAAGATACGCTAACAGGCAAGGAAAAAAAGAAAAAATTCTAAAAGATACAATGACAGGCATAAAAAAGATTACAGCAAGATACTCTTAAGATTAAAAGAAAGAGATAGAAAAAAGATAAAAGATTAAAAAAAGAGATAGAAAAGAAAAAAGGAAATAAACATACTAACTGGTCAAAAAGAAAAAAGATTAAAATAGAGATAGAAAAAAAGATAAAAGATAAAAAAAAAAATAGAAAAGAAAAAATGGAAATAAAGATATTAACTGGTCCAAAAAGAAAAAAAAGAAAAACTTCTAAAATATATTATGACGTGCAAGAAAGATTCTAAAAGAAAATATTTCGAAAGATACACTGGAATCTGACGGGCAAAAAAAATATTCTGAGAAAGAAAAGATTCAAAGATGGCAAGATAATATGCAGAAAAATACTTTGACCGACAAGAAAAGTAAAAAATAAACGACAGAAAAATACTTCAAAAAAAAATGACGACAGAAAAATACTTTAACTGGCAACTAAAACTACTCCAACAAGCTTTCACAACGGTCGTCGTTAATTGCAGGTCAAATATATACAATAACATCACCTACGGATCACTTATTACACCAATAAAACATTTTCGTCAGTGTCTCCGTGGGTCCGGATAGCCTCAGTGGCCACCCTTTTCGTTACGACTCTCTCCTCCTCCTTTATGGGCTATCTATCTCCCTATATACTTCCTCTACCACCTCCTCTTTTCCGGCTTCTCCGCCTGTGAGTCCCACTTCATATTGCTCCACCTGCTCCTTAGATGTCTCTTCATGCTCCACCTTCTCCTTCTCACACTCACGTCCTTTGCTTCGACCTGTTCATGAACATAATGTGATTATATTATATGGCATTCATTTGTGATGAGTGATGAATATAAAAGTATTACCTGCACCAAACGTTTTACCAATCCCAAATCGGGCTTTAGGGTGCAAGCAGGCCGGTTGATGAGACAACATTGCTCGCTCACTGTAACGTTGCTTGCATCGCCAACGATATGGTATCTATGTTGTGCTCATACATTAAACAGAAAATTAAAAGAGATCACGGCCTTCCACTGAGCTTCGAAAAACGGTACATGGCTATCTGAAAACAGCTCCTCTGTGGCAATTTTACGTGTATCGTGGCGGCGCATGGCTTCATATGCTTTTCAACTCTTGCCACGACCTCTCAATTCGTGGCACCTACGTCGGTTACGCACCAACATTCAGATTTATATGCTCTCAAATGTAATATTTTCTATTATTTGACATTTTTACTTTGCTACGGAAGTTTTATCATTTACTTTATTAATAAACTTTCTAAATGACATCTAGCTTTTTGCCAAAATTGAGGAGTGTATATACTAAACCAGAAAGTTGTATCTGAACTCACTGCAAGTGTACATCAAAGGAGTTTTCTTGCCTAGATATAACATGGCTGAAACGCCCCAGGAGAATGTAAATATTTAACGTTACTATAGTTAAAAACTGAATATGACATTATTTACTGTTTTAGAATTTAATAATATTTATTATTATTTCTTTTAAAAAAAACAAGAAATGTTTTCTTGGTGATAGTTGGTAACTTTTGAGAGGGAAGTTGGGGAAAAATAATTGCAGTGAACTGCAACCCTAACTGCCTTTTATAACTGGAAAGGATCCAGGAAAAAGAGGGAAAAAAGTTGGTCAGGCAGAGGAAAAAAGAAAGAAAAAGAAAAAAAACTACTAAGTCTGGTGAGGGCAGTGCCCTGCAAGAGAGCACGGGGGAGAGATTCTGGTAGCGAAAGACAATCTCGAGGTTGAGTGGCAAATTAGAAGTGACAGACAAGAGAAGGTTCTGCTTCTGTAGGACTACTTGGATCACCACAACACAGGAAGCAGAGGTGAGCAATTCTATTGTAATATCACTGGCACTCCGAATAGACATGTATAGAAAATTCTAACTGTTGTGAATAAGTAAGTTTGTGTTGTCTCGAAATTGAAAATAGGAAATTTTTGTGTAGCTATGATTTAAAAAAAAAAAAAAAAACCAAGCTGAGACAGAGTTATGATAATAACAGTAGACACCACCAAGACTCTGGAAAATCAAATTAGTTTAACAAATGCGACTGTCTGCATTATACAAGAAACAGTTGGTGTACAGTACAAGGTTATAACAATCCGTATCCACTGTTTAAAGAAGAAAATAAGAAAATATATATATATATATAAAAGGACTACGGTCCTTGCAAATCATCTGAACAGTAAGACTAAGCGAGTCTCAGAACTTCAAAACTTCGTTATAACCTATTAAAAGAACAACAAAGGACTTGGCGTAAGTTGTCACCATCGTAACTTTCACTTTCAGTAAGAAATTTCGATCACAATATTAGTTATAACAGTTATAGTCCGGTGGATAACCAACCAGAGTCAAAACCCTTGAAGTTATACACGTACTTAGACACGTAAAAGGATATATGAACGAAACAGTAAAACAATTTGGACCACTGCAAATCTTAATGCCCCGAAAAATATCTCGGGCGCACGTATTTCATGAAAAATTTACTCATGGTAAATGGTGCCATTAACGCTAAGAACATTTCACCCTAAGGTACCGGTAGGGGAAGTCCATGGCATGCCGAACTGGTAGCCGAGTCAAACAATAAGTTTGGTGATTAATTTTCTGTGATATAATTATATAATGAACACACAGAATAAACGAAACCATGATAGCTTTTTAAATCATTCTTTCACTAAAACAAGGACCCAATAATTTTTCAGAGAATAGTCGAGTGCAACTAAAAGCAAAGTTCAAAACATTACCGTGCGAACCATAGTGAAAGAATCAAGAAAGTCGTGGCGAACCAGTGTACGCCAAGTTTGAATGAAGCACAGAGTTGCGGCATACATCTAAATCTTTAATAGATATTATGACGGAAAACAAGTGGAGATAGGATTATTAACCTTGCCCAATCCTCTGGCATCGACCCGATAAGTGAAAATATACATATATACATGTAAAACTGCGATTGACAGAGTGAGTTTTGTCGAAGTAAACACAATAGCCACAATGAAAATAAGACAAGGAATCTGGGTCGAGGCTGTTACAGCCACGTACCCCCCATGAAATTAAGAAATAAAATTCTAAGGTAATCATTTACATCATGCAACAAATGTAGCACGACAAAAACTAGTACCTACTGAAACTCTTGAATTCATATGTATTCTCACAGAGGAACTAATACAAAGAAAGAGCAGAATTTCTTTGGTAACCAAATACTCTCAGGATTACCCTAGAGAGATAACACTAGAAACCCTGCTGTCTAGTAAAAAGGAAAAGAAATCGCGAGACGAAACCCTGGTAAAAGTAACTCAAAATTACAATAAACAACTGTTGTTCGAATTCCACATGTAGGGATTCGAATACTCTTACAATATACAGTCTGTTTAATACATAAAGGAAATTAAAGGAAATCCTAGTTACTGTGGGACTGTAACCAGCTGGGAGGTCCTTTTTAGTTAATCGTAGAACACTAAATCCCTGCTCAAAATGCTACAAGACTAGCTTTGCTGAATCCATCAGTCTGGGAGTAAAACCCCTTACCCGGGATTTGGATGGTAAGTCTGGTAAAGCGCTCCCCGTCAACGCTCGGCTCCGGAGTCCGGAGGTAAAGTCCCTGCCAAGGAATATCGTGAAGCCATTAGTAAAATGATTAGGTAAACGCTGCTCAGAAGAGCCTTAAGGCAAGAAATCATTTTCATAGAAAAAAGAAATAATAAACTTCACCTGAACATTGCCAAGCAGCACTAGCACCATAACCTGATTCTATGAGCGCCAATGCAAGCGGGTTCCGGAGCCATAGCAGAGCGGAACATAGAAAGGCAAGAAATCATTTTCATAGAAAAAAGAAATAATAAACTTCACCTGAACATTGCCAAGCAGCACTAGCACCATAACCTGATTCTATGAGCGCCAATGCAAGCGGGGTTCCGGAGCCATAGCAGAGCGGAACATAGAAAGCAAATAGTGGTAAATGGAATGGCGCCAAGAGTGAAAACCACATAACCAAACACATTATGATTGGCGCAAACTAGCAAGGATCTGGAGCCGTAGATTTCCAAAACCCCCTGACCACCGTCGATGGGGTAGCAAGCCCGAGAATAGAAACTGCTAGAAACAAACCTGCTCATGCCACGCACATGGCAGAGCATAAGAAAATTACGCAGAATCCAAAGCGAAGATCAAGTGTATAGATAACCTTGTGTACATTAAATGGTAATTGCCAGATGGCCCTCCATACAATCCATTGCAGATCGTGAGGAGGCGAGGGTCTTTCATAAGGTGGCCAGCAGTTAATGAACCTGAATGTATAGGATAATGTCTCGGACAGTCGCCAGAGAGTGACCAAGTAGTTGTCGGATAAGTGACATGGAATGCCAAAAAACATAAAGTTCTGTGACATGTTACTAGGTGACGTGTCAAAAGGACCAATCCCTACTTGGTAATATCAAGTAAAAAATAAAATTTATATAGTGGAGACATTACAATTGGTATCAGAGCCCAGTTAAAAAACTGAGACCTCTGGGAACTGAAATTAAAATTGAAATTGACAGTGACATTGAGATTAAAGTTGAAATTGACAGTGACATTCAAATTAAAATAGTACATACAGCAAATTGATTTTTTTTTTGAAAACATAGAGTAGCAGATACCATTTATTTTGTCCCTATTTGTGCAGTTAAAAAAAGGGGTTAAAATGTTGATTTACTTTTCCCATGTTAAAGGCAGGAAACCAAAAGACTGATAGCATGAGAAGAGGGGACAGTGTGTCACACAGATATGCGATGGGTCAGGGACCTGTACGTGGCCCTAAGAGTAATCCCGAGCTATGGGTATAGCTCGAAGAGGAAGCTCGCAATACAAACCAGGCTATTTTGGAGACGGTGCAGGAGTTGAAAAATGAAATGGCCTGGTTACGTGAAGATAATGCACGCCTAACGATGGAACAAGAAAGAATTATAAAAAGCTTGTCTGACAGACAGAACCAGCTGCCAGCTAATCCCAGTGCAGAACAACAAAGAATGTCGAAAGAACATAACCATCATACAGAACCCGAAGGGTCAGAAGAGAGGGAGGAACGATCTGATAATACATTTGAATAGCAGACTTCAAAGAGGCAACGCATAGAGTTGCAAGGGGAATTCCAGAAGATTAAACTGCCACACTTCGATGGGGAACAGGAGGAAGAAGCTGAGGCATGGTTGCTAAATATGAACAAATACTTCCAGCTGTATGAATACGATCATAACTTGAAGGCATGATTGGCCATCTTTCAATTACAGGGCAAAGCGATCCTATAGTGGGAAGAAGTCAAGATCGTAAAAGGGGTAAGCAAACAGACCATAAATTGGGAGAAATTTCAAAGGTACTTCAAAGAAAGATACTTGACCGAGCGTTTTTACGACGAAAAGGCAAGGGAATTCCATGACTTATGGTTGGGGCAGTAGACCATGGACGAATTTATCACCCGTTTTACTTCCTTGCTTCATTATGTGCCTTATATTAGAGAAGAAAAGGCTAAGGTGAAAATATTTGTTAGCAGTTTACCCCTGTATATGCGGGAGAGGATTGAGTTTGACAATCCAAAGACAATGGACGAAGTTATTCGTAAAGCCAGGATTTGTTACCAGCAGGGTAAACAGAAAGGAGAAGTTTTAGGCAAAAGATGGAATGAGAAAATAGGTAATAAGGCAGCTGGAAACAATAAAGGAAATCGCAGTGGTGGAAGCAAGGGAATTGGCAAGGGGCAGAACAACAGAACTATCCAGAAAAACTCATACAAATCCAAGCCAACTAGTGAGTCTAGAGTCGGTGAACAGCCTGCAAGATTGGATAGTGAAGGGACAGCAAGACCCCCAGTACAGTGTTGGGGTTGTGGAGGGCCTCACTACGTCAAAAATTGTCCGCAGCGAAAGGGAACCGAACAGTTATCCCAAATCCATGAAGCATCGACAATTGGCGATGTAGGACGTAGCATACCAAGGATTAATGCAGCCCTGGACGATCGTCAGGTGGAGTACCAGCCGACCATGGTGGAATTTGAAGGTAAAATTTCAGACCTTACTGTAGCTGTTTTAATTGACCCTGGAGCCACATTAAGTTATATTAGTCCAAAGGTAGTAGAACATTGTAAACTGCAACCTGTTAAATTCAAGAATCCATGGCTAGTACAACTGGCTACAGGGGCCAAGAGGCGAGTGCTGGCAAAAGTCAATGACTGCCCTTTAACAATAGCAGGGCAGCCAGTAATGGCAGATTTAAATGTGCTCCCCCTTGGTTCATATGATGTTCTGATCGGTATGGACTGGTTAGAAAAGCACTGGTCATTGGTTGACTGCAAAACAAAGATTATTTATTATAGGGATGAACTTGGAGCTAGGCAAGAGATGCAAGGAATTAAGCGGCCAGTGCAGGTTTGGTCGATAACTGCATCCCAGTTAGAAAAATGCATTAGGAAGGGGTGTCAGATTTACACCATCCAAGTAGGCTATGCTGACTCGAAGGCTAAAGCAGCCACGTTGGATAACATCCCTGTAATACAAGAGTTTGTGGATGTGTTTCCAGAAGAGATTCCCGGACTGCCGCCTAAGAGGGATATAGACTTTACCATCGAATTGATACCGGGGGCAGCACCGGTATCTCGAGCACCCTATAGAATGAGTGTACCTGAGTTGACAGAGTTAAAAATGCAGCTACAGGAACTGTTAGACAAAAACTATATCCGCCCCATTGTGTCTCCGTGGGGAGCTCCAATGCTATTAGTTAAGAAAAAGGACGGGACCCTTCGCATGTGTATAGATTATCGTCAGCTGAACAAACTGACAGTAAAAAACAAGTATTCTCTACCTCGGATTGATGAGCTTTTCAATCAAGTGAAGGGTGCAACAGTATTCTCTAAGATCGATTTGCGATCAGGTTATCACCATATCAGGATTAATGAGGAAGACATAGCTAAAACAGCTTTTAGAACAAGGTATGGGCATTACGAGTTTGTGGTGCTACCCTTTGGGTTAACTAACACCCCTGCAACTTTCATGTGCTTAATGAACAACGTATTTCATCGATATTTGGACATATTTGTGCTAATATTTATCGATGATATAATGATATACTCCCATACCATGGAAGAGCACAAGGAGCACCTTAGATTGGTGCTACAAACCCTCCGAGAACACCAGTTATATGCTAAGTTTAGCAAGTGTGATTTCTTCAAGGAAGAAATACAATATCTAGGCCACATAATCACAAAAGAAGGGATCGCATTGGACCCTGAAAAGATCAGGACCATAATGGAATGACCCGTACCAAAAGATGTAGCAGACATCAGGTCCTTTATGGGATTAGCTGGTTATTATAGACGCTTTGTAGAAGGTTTTTCAAGGGTGGCGTATCCTATCACCTCCCTACAGAAAAAAGGAAGAGCATTCAAATGGACCCTGGAATGTCAAAGAAGTTTTGAATAGCTTAAGCATCTGCTGACCACTGCATCCATTTTGAGCATAACTGATCCTAATAAGGACTATGTGGTGTGCACTGACGCAAGCAAGGAGGGCGTGGGAGGTGTGTTGATGCAAGAAGGGAAAGTAATAGCCTACGAGTCAAGGAAACTAAAAGAGCATGAGCAGAAATATCTTGCTTATGATTTAGAGCTGGCAGCCGTCATACATGGCTTGAAGATGTGGCGACATTATCTCATGGGGAGGAAATTTTTATCACTGACAGACCACCACAGTCTAACCAATTATTTTAGCCAGCCCATTTTAAACGCAAGACAAACACGGTGGGTAGATTTCCTAAGTGGTTTTGACTTCGATATCAAACACCTGAAGGGGAAAGAAAATCAGGTGGCTGATGCCTTAAGTCGGAAGGTACAATGTTTGTATGAAATTTCCTTCAGCGAATGGAAAAGTCCCTTCGAGGAAATGATAAAAAAGGCAGCAAAACAAGATGCTGAATACCAGCAAATAAAACAGCAAGTACAATAGTCTACCAGCGAGAAGAATCAGCAAGGATATGAGGTAGATAATGCTGGAATGTTGTATTATAAAAAGAGGCTATATGTACCTAGTCAAAACAGTCTTAAAAATCTGATTTTGGACGAATTTCACATCAGTCACTATGCTGGACACCCAGGGTATCAGAAAATGATCACTGCGCTTCGAAAAGAGTACTATTGGCCAGGTATGAAGAAGAATGTAGCCGAGTATTTAGCACGGTGTTTGGAGTGCCAACAAATTAAAGCGGAGCATCAACATCCAGCAGGGTTATTGCAACCACTACCCATTCCGGAATGGAAGTGGGAAACCATTTCCATGGATTTTATAACAGGGCTGCCTAAGACAAAGAAGAATAACGACTCTATTATGGTGGTGGTAGAAAAGTTGAGTAAAGCAACACATTTTATACCTGTGCAATCCACCTACAGAGCTGTACATATTTCCTATATCTTCATGCAGAATGTGTTTAAACTGCATGGAGTCTCGAAGGCAATAATTTCATATCGTGACGTGAAACTAACGTCGGCCTTTCGGAAGACATTATTTGCAGAATTGGGGACACAGCTGAACTTCAGTACAACGTACCACCCCCAGACCGACGGACAAGCAGAGCGAGTGAACCAAGTGGTAGAAGACATGCTAAGAGCATATGTAATGCAGCAACCGACGCAGTGGGAGGAATATTTGCACTTGGTTGAATTTGCATACAACAACGGGTATCATACCTCGTTACAAATGAGTCCCTTTGAGGTCCTATATGGGCGGAAATGCCGCACACCCTCAAGCTCGGGTGGACCTAAAGACAAATTAAGGTTAGGGCCAGAAATGCTTAAGGAAATGGAGGATATGATGAAAAGGGCACGCTCTAATTTAAAAGTTGCCCAGGATAGGCAAAAGAGCTTTGCTGACCGAAAGAGGAGGTTCAAGGAATACCAAGTCGTTGACCATGTTTATGTGAGGGCCCAAGCCAGAAAGAGTACATTGCAATGGAGTGGGTGTGCCAAATTGGCACCCCGATATTGTGGACCATTCCATGTCTTGGCGAGAATTGGGCCGGTGGCTTACCACCTCGCCCTACCAAGTCACATCCGGGTCCACAATGTCTTCCATGTCTCTGTGTTAAAAAAATACGTTTATGATCCTAAACATGTAATCCGATGGCAGGATATACAGGTAAGAATTATTCCAGTAGATCAGTCTAAAAGTTTCCTTTAAAAGAAACTGATTTAGAATATTGCATGTGTAGGTCGAATCGGAAGGAGAAGTCTTGGTCGAGCCACTGAGCATCCTTGACCGGAGAGAAGTACAGCTGCGAAAGCGAGCTATTACCCAACTTAAAGTGCAATGGCAGCACTTGGGGCCTAATGAGGCCACCTAGGAACATCAAGAGCTCATGAAGAAGACTTATCCGGGGTTGTTCTTAGCCGATGGACATCGGGACGATGTCCAATTTCAGGAGGGGGAGATGTAACGCCCCAGGAGAATGTAAATATTTAACGTTACTATGGAAAACTCAATATGACATTATTTACTGTTTCGGAATTTAATAATATTTATTATTATTTCTTAAAAAAAAAAAAATGTTTTCTTGGTGATAGTTGGCAACTTCTGAGAGGGAAGTTGGGAAAAAATGGTTGCAGTGAATTGCAACCCTAACTGCCTCTCATAACTGGAAAGGTTCCAGGAAAAAGAGGGAAAAAAGTTGGTCTGCGTTGTAAGGACAGGCAGAGGAAAAAAGAAAGAAAAAGAAAAAAAACGACTAAGTCTGGTGAGGACCAGATAGTCTAGCACTAGGTGCAGAAATTCTTGCTGAGGGCAGTGGCCTGCAAGAGAGCACGGGGGAGAGATTCTGGTCCCGAAAGACGAATCTCGAGGTTGGGTGGCAAATTAGAAGCGACAGACAAGAGAAGGTTCTGCTTCTGTAGGACTACGTGGATCACCACAACACAGGGAGCAGAGGTGAGCAATTCTGTTGCAGTATCACTGGCACTCCGAATAGACAGGTATGGAAAATTCTAACTATTGTGAATAAGTAAGTTTGTGTCGCCTGGAAATTGAAAACAGGAAATTTCTATGTAGCTATGATTTAAAAAAAAAAAAAACAAGCTGAGACAGAGTTATGATAATAATAGTAGACACCATCAAGACTCTGGAAAAACAAATTAGTTTAACAAATGCGGTTGTTTCATTATACAAGGAATAATTGGTGTACAGTACAAGGTTATAACAATCCGTATCCACTGTTTAAAGAAGAAAATAAGAAAATATATATATAAGGACTATGGTCCTTGCAAATCATCTGAACAGTAAGACTAAGCGAGTCTTAGAACTTCGTTATAACCCATTAAAAGAACAACAGAGGACTTGGCGTAAGTTGTCACCATCGTAACTTTCACTTTCAATAAGAAATTTGGATCACAATATTAGTTATAATAGTTATAGTCTGGTGGATAACCAACCAGAGTCAAAACCCTTGAAGTTATACGCATACTTAGACACGTAAAAGGATATATGAATGAAACAGTAAAACAATTTGGACAACTGCAAATCTTAATGCCCGGAATCTGGGGTGCATGTATTTCATGAAAAATTTACTCAGGGTAAATGGTGCCATTAACGCTAAGAACGTTTCACCCTAAGGTACCGGTAGGGGAAGTCCATGGCGTGCCGAACTGGTAGCCAAGTCAAACAATAAGTTTGGTGATTAATTTTCTGTGATATAATTATATAATGAACATACAGAATAAATGAAACCATGATAGCTTTTTAAATCATTCTTTCACTAAAACAAGGACCCAGTAATTTTTCAGAGAATAGTTGAGTGAGACTAAAAGCAAAGTTCATAACATTCCCGTGCGAACCATAGCGAAAGAATCAAGAAAGTCGTGGCGAACCAGTGTACGCCAAGTTTGAGTGAAGCACAAAGTTGCGGCATACATCTAAATCTTTAACAGATGTTATGACGGAAAACAAGTGGAGATAGGATTATTAACCTTGCCCAATCCTCTGGCATTGACCAGATAAGTGAAAATATACATATATACATGTAAAACTGTGGTTGACAGAGTGAGTTTTGTCGAAGTAAACACAACAGCCACAATGAAAATAAGAAAAGGAATCTGGGTCGAGGCTGTTACAGCCGCGTACCCGCCCATGAAATTAAGAAATAAAATTCTAAGGTAATCATTTACATCATGCAACAAATGTAGCAGGACAAAAACCAGTTCCTACTGAAACTCTTGAATTCATATGTATTCTCACACAGGAACTAATATAAAGAAAGAGAAGAATTTCTTTGGTAACCAAATACTCTGAAGATTACCCTAGAGAGATAACATTGGAAACCGTGTTGTCTAGTAAAAAGGAAAAGAAATCCCAGGACGAAACCCTGGTAAAAGTAACTCAAAATTACAATAAACAACTATTGTTCGAATTCCACATGTAGGGATTCCAATACTCTTACAATATACAGTCTGTTTAATACATAAAGGAAATCCTAGTTACAGTGGGACTATAACCAGCTGGGAGGTCCTTTTTAGTTAATCGTAGAACACTAAATCCCTGCTCAAAATGCTACAGGACCAACTTTTCCGAATCCATCAGTGTGAGAGTAAAACCCCTTACCCGGGATTTGGATGGTAAGTCTGGTAAAGCGCTCCCTGTCAACGCTCGGCTTTGGAGTCCGGAGGTAAAGTCCCTGCTAAGGAATCCCATGAAGCCATTAGTAAAATGATTAGGTAAACACTGCTCAGAAGAGCCTTAAGGCAGGAAATCCTTTTCATAAAAAAAAAGAAATAATAAACTTCACCTGAACATTTCCAAGCAGCACTAGCGCCATAACCTGATTCTATGAGCGCCAATGTAAGCGGGGTTCCGAACCCATAGCATAGTGGAACGTAGAAAGCAAACAATGGTAAATGGAATGGCGCCAAGAGTGAAAACCACATAACAAAACGCATTATGATTGACGCAACCCAGCGAGGATCTGGAGTCATAGATTTCCAAAACCCCCTGACCACAGTTGATGGGGTAGCAAGCCCGAGAACAGAAACTGCGAGAAACAAACCTGCTCGTGCCACGCACAAGGCAGAGCATAAGAAAATTATGCAGAATCCAAAGCGAAGATCAAGTGTACAGATAACCCTGTGTACATTAAATGGTAATTTCCAAATGACCCTCCATACAATCCGTTGCAGATCGCGAGGAGGCGGGGGTCTTTCCAAAGGTGGCCATCAGTTAATGAACCTGAATGTATAGGATAATGTCTCGGACAGACGCCAGATAGTGACCAAGTAGTTGTCGGATAAGTGACATGGAATGCCAAAAAACATAAAGTGTCGTGACATGTTACCACGTGACGTGTCAAAAGGACCAATCCCTACTTGGTAATATCAAGTAAAAAAAAAATTATATAGTGGAGACATTACAATGGCTATCGGTTTCTATATAACTATCAAAGGAGTTTCTTGCCTAGATAAAACATGGCTATCTATTTCTGTATAACTACCTAAGATTTTATGCAAAGTCCCGTCGATTGCATGTGCCAATTCTTTTCATTTGATTCCAAACATCTGGCTTAAAACCCTGCAAATATGTCTTTTACAATTTCATATTATAAATATTTTTTTTTTCTTGAAGTTCTGGAACGCTGTATTATTTTAAAATTTAAATATTTTCATAATAATTTAAAAAATAAATATCAATATATATTTGTCAAAATCAACCAGGGTTAAATTTCTTTGGATAAAAATCTCTTTTAAAATCTACATCCAGAAATTTAATCCCTTTTCATAAATTCAAAATTAAAATAAATCCATACTAATTTTCTCTCATTCATATATATATCTTCCAAAGACATGATATTATTTTAAAAATTAAAATTTTCATATTTATTTAAAAATAAATATTAAAATAGGTGTATTTTAATCTCAATTGAGCAAAGTTCACAATGGTTAAATTTCTCTTAATACAAACTTATTTTAGAAAGCATCTCTAGAGATTTAATCTTTCTTCATGCTTCATAAATTCAAGATTAAAATAAATCCCCCTATATAAACGTCATACTTTTTCATTCTTTTATGTTATTTTTGTTAGCCAAAACTTTAAATTAATTGATCAAAATATTGCATCTGATATTCTTGAGGATCATTGCCCTCTTGACCTTACAAAAACTAAGAAGGAATTGCCATGCTTTACATAATAACCAGAAGCAAAAAGACCAAATAGTTCAAAAAACACAAAGAATCGACATATAACCAACATTCATCACATATTAATGTAGAAAATTAGGTGCTTAACCAACACCAAAAGCAACATGAGCAGGAGGAACTGGCTCATGATGGGAATGAAATTCCACATGAGGAAGGCGAGCCTCCATATCATCAATTATGTCATTGGTATGCCTTTGGCCTTGTCACAGAGAAGTCAAGCAATCTAGGATGTTTCGTTGGTTTTGCTGCAAGTCATTCAGAAATGCAATGGATTCGTTTCATCATTGTGTTTTTGCTACCTCATTTCCTCAAAATTTGCCATTACCCCTCCCATTTGCATATGAATAGACTGCATAGAGGGTGGTTGTTCCTGATAGAAAATTGAGAGAGATAAGAGAGCGATTGATTGCACACAACAAATCACACTTAGATACATTTATTGATCACCAGATGTACAAATATATACGACATAAATTACTGACTTCGACACATCTAGATCATGACTATGACTCATACATTGGAAACAACTTCTAGATTGACTCCTCGTAACTCCTAATGACAAAGACACATGACATGGAACCATTACTTCCAACACCCTCCCTTAATGCTTACATGGAAAACGCATATTACAACAACAATATGATATATGTCTCACTGGTCTTCATCAACGCTCGCATCCACTCTGGAATCTCACAAACACAACTCTTTCTTCATCGCCACATTTTTGAGTTGTCACTTGACATCCATTTAAAACATAACCGCTTCAGACGATCTTTGACGTACTTTGCAAAATTGACGCTTCTCGACCTCCCGGAGCACGACGGGTTAGTCTCGATACTGAACCATCCTATTGACATACCTCCATCTGTTGAACACATGGTCTTCCACTATATTCCCCAGTTATCTAGGAAGGTAGTTTGGGTACTGAATGTATTGAGAAGTCAATTATACAAGGTGACCTCTTAAAAACATAATCAAATTAATGTGTAAGCCGATGTTCCCGGCTCCACACGACACCACCAACTTATAACAGATTATACATAGTCAAATTAGTGATATGTTTTTGTGACACTGTATGCATAAAAAACCACCAATTTGAAAATATATTAATCTGTTCTATAATTGGTTTTTCCGTTTAATTTTTCACATTACAATGACGCTATAATATAGTAAAACCGCAACACACCACAAAATAAAAACAAAAAAATCAAATTTATTATGACTTGGATCTAGAATGAGAACAAAAACATTCCAACTTCGTGCAGTTGCTCACATCCTCGTTCATGTACAACGTATTCTGAGTGACGTGAAGATCTTTTGGAATAAATTTAACACTAATTGGCTTCCCCACAGATGTTTGTAACTCGCTACTATTGCAGAAAAACAATCATCTCACTTCCGGGCTTTCGGCCTTCCCATCCACGCCACCAAATTCTTCGACTTGACCATTCTTGGATTGGAGCTGGGTTGTGCCATTTACAAATTCTCTTTTGTTTACCAATGGGCTGCCCATAGAGAATTGGAATTCAGAATAGGATGACCAGTTACGGCTTGCACCATTCACTGGTCAAAAGGATGCCATTTACTTCACCATCATCGTTTCTCCAGTAGGTACGCAGATCTCACACACGTGGATCTAGGATATAGACCAATCATTCACATTTCCCACACCGCAGCTTCACAAAGATTTCATGTTAATTTCTCAAGACTTGATAGGAGAGGAGTTTTTCAGAGATGGTCTTATAGACTGATATCCAGTCGCTGGAGCAGTTGACCCAATCAAATCTCGCTCGGGTGCAAACGTTTTTGTTGACACCTCCCTTCAGAATTAGCGACGTTCCAGATGCTCCCCGGCTTTCCACAACAACCATATCTCAGATCTAGCAACCAATTCTCACATTCAGATCAATGGTTTCACGCTCCATGATCATGCATGGCAGGTCGATTTCACCTCAGGTCTGATCTGTCGGCCTTTGATTGAGGCATAGCCAACAACGAATTTGAGTAGTAATGCGACAATGCCGGCATGGCTTCAACTTTCACTTTTCGTGCGACGAAGTCTGCAGCTTCGTTTAAGAAATATCATCTTCCCCCAATCTGCGGCTTCCAGCTACGAGAATATGCATATTTGAGGCGACATGGCCTCCTTTTTCTTCCACACAATTATCAGGTGACCGTAGGCAGCAGATCTGGATTCTTGTCTTCAGTTGGTAGCGACTTGAATGCAGTCCTCCAACCTGATGACCTTCGTCTTATGAGTATCCGACTCCAGCTTTTTCTTGAATGCCCAGTCACATATCCGCTGGAAGAGATCATAAACCTTCAGGCTCGAATTCCAGAGGGTGTTCCCATTCAGCGGGATCTTCAAAAGTTTAGTGTTCGAAGGAACGTGATACCCTCCATTTGTGCACACCTCCTTCAGAACCTGTGAGCATTACAACAGCAGTGAAATTGCCCATTCCATTGTGAAATCGAAGATGTTTGTGATTGCAATGCCTATAGCTCCCTTGCCTTACTGTTATTATTTGTGATAATATGCAGAGGGGGCGAAGTCAAAGGCATTTCATTGGGAAGACTATATCCACGCAGAAGTTCCCAAATAGTAGCTCTACCCGGAAGAATGGCTCCTTACAAAATGTTGATCAACCTAATATGGAAGAAGGATCACGCTATGGAAATCCTCAACACTATGAAACTATTTAGATCTACATACAGGCTCACTAAAAATAAGCTCTCACACACTAAAAATAAACTTTGACACATATATCTAAAAAAATACAATGGAAAACAATCCCCACACTTATACTAATCTATGTACAAAACAATAACACTCAAGATTTCTCACTAATCTATGTACAAAACAATATCACTCAAGATTTCTCACATCTCCCTGGCCCTCCCTTAGGGAGTCAAGCCGGGACCAACTCTAATACCATGATAGAAAATTGAGAGAGATCAGAGAGCGATTCATTGCACACATCAAACCAAACTTAGGTACATTTATTGATCACCAAAGGTACAAATATATAAGACATAAATTACCAACTTCGACACATCTAGATCATGACTATGACTCATACATTGGAAACAACAACTTCTTGATTGACTCCTTGTAACTCCTAATGACAACTACACATGACATGGAAGCATTACTTCCAATAGTTCCACACGACCCGATGTCTGAACCCGGTCGTGGGCGAATTCCCCTCACAACTCGATGCCTACAACCCCTTCCTCCTCAGTAATTGCCTACTGACCTTTCCTTCCTAGTGGTTGGTCGCGAGGCCCCACACCCCTTTGGCCCTGACCTCGCTGCCTCAACATCTTCGAATTGGCAACAAAGCACCAAACACAAGGCTCGACTACAACACGACCAAAATTCCCACTCCACCAAACCTCGAAATTACGGCTTGCATGCGACATAATTATCCAACCTACCGACTTGAACCAAACGACCCCACACTCTAAAACCCAATTCCAGCCCCACCCAAATGTGAATATAAAACAAGCAACCATGTGATAAAATTCCTCGATAAAACCACTACAACACACCAAAGACGAACTACCCACCTCCCACACACCAAAGACCAACTACCCACCTCCCAACTCATAGGGCGCCGAGATCGAAAGTGTCCAGGTTTGAATTCTCTCCACAAAGGGATGCCACGCCGATACCGGAAACTACCACCACACAAGGAACCCTCTGCAAACACTAAAACTAGGAAATGATTCATCCAAACCAAATAACACAATGACGAGCTTACTAGAGTGTTGCCAAACTTCTTGGAAATAGGCCGACGACCACACTCCAAAGCCTCCACAAACACCACCCTTTTCCTTGTCAGCATAAAACATATATGCCTTAGACTTCCTCTAGCCCTTTCGCCAGGATCCCAAACTAAGTGACCGAGATTCCAAGCTAACACTTGTAGTAATGCTTCCCACACACCCACAACGATGAAGGTATCATTTACCAATATAAAGAGCATACATGGGTTGGCGGTGTGTGCATACACATCATCAATTATGCCACCCATACTCTTGCACATACCAAAGAAACAAGAATAGAGAAGAATTCCCCCCAGCCAAGGTTTATATTCTTCTCCCACCTTCTCGACTCTTTGCTACGTCCGACACTAATTACCTATCGCATATTATACACGTGTCCTCCACATGGGTTAGATCCACCCTGGACCCTCTCGCTTGCCCACCCCATTAGGGCGAATTGTTTTATCTAATAAAATGTTAACAATAATATTTATTTATTTATTTTGAATTTTTTTATATAATATATAAATAGTTGGCACTGAATATGGACATTAAAACATTTTATTTATAATTGATACGTTAATATATTTTTTCTACTTACTTTTTCTCTATGCATATATGGAGTTCATATTGAAATATATTAGTTAACATGGATATTCAAATATTTAAATTAAGAAAGCTATCTGGAGTATCTATACTAATAGAGAAAAACTAGAAAGTATATACATATTATTGATGGCCTACCACTAATGAAACCAGACCAATAGGAGGAAAATAATGATTTTGTCTCAGATGTGTGAGAAATATTAGCACTCTGAAATATATAACATGAGAACATAAAACTAGAAGTATCAATTTATGAACTTAGAAGTTCTATATGCTTGTACTCACTGAGGGGTAAGCAATGGTTTCTAGTATAAGAAAACTAACAAAAAAAACCATGTAACTAGTGCATGCCAGAATTTAAATTAGGGGAACAATGTCCTCCAAGTCAGTGACTAAACATAAGTAACAACTCACGCTAGAGGTTAAACGTCCATTACATTAATTGGTGGACAATGAATTTATGGTCAACTTCTTGGATTTGTAAAGAACCTCATCCAGTTGAAGTAGAATTGCCTAATATTCTTAACTAAATTATATTAGGAGATTACTCATAATGATATTCCCGATAGTACATATATAAAGTGAGAAAATATTTGGTTCTACATTCAAGGGTCATTATCCCTAATATATGATTCTTTAAAGTGTAATTAGGAGATGTGGAAAGTTAGAATCCATTTACTAAGATTTCTTCTCATTACCCTCCAGAGGAGATAAGTGATATTAGGAAACTAATATTGGGAAGGAAACTCATCTATTCTTAAGTAACCTTCTTTCATTTGCATCCCCAAATTTGTCTATTGTGTTGTTTCAACTTTAGGTTTGTAGAGTCAGCATAGGAGAAGTCAATTTCGTCAAAATTTAGCCCCACTAAGATAGATAATTGGAAATTATAACTTGTAGAGGTAGCTCAACAGAGAATTTATTGGATAACGACCATTGAGTCACTTATCAGTCATACCTTTTGATGAACTTATTTACTTTCGAGAACATTGAAATTTTGTACAACAAAGAGCACTTAAACTTCATTGTCATTGGTGATTTAAGTATTGAAGCAAGCTCCATGACTTTTCATCCTTGAATACCATAAGAAATCCCTATACCTTGCACTTACCTCCATTTTAATTATTATATGAACATTTTTATCCCTTAGCAATCATATAATATACCTACATGTTATAACAATTTTGTAGCTTATCTACCTTCTATGAAGAAAGCATGAATAAGTCCCAATATTATTTTAGACATGCATGAGTCCTTCAATAGTTCATGCCATAGAATTTTCAAATGCCCATAAATACTATTATGCTTGATTTAACTTTACATGTTTCATAGATAACCCCAACAAAGTTAATGAAATTTAATCTTAAACCTTCTTTGAACTTTAGAATCTATCAATTCAACTAGCCATGAAGACTTCCAAATTTCCTTGAAATTACTAAAAGTCACAACTTTATAGAATTGCTAGGGTAATATGTATATTAACTATATACAAAATAAATAAATAGAAAAGGAACATATAAAAGAAGAAGAGAGAAAGGTCAAATTTGTATTTAGTAATGAAAATATGTCTGCTTACATTTACTAAAGAGGGAAGAGGAAAGATGTTATATACTTCTTTCCATAATTTATTGTTAACACTAAAAGTACATTAATGTAATGTTTTTCTGCAAAGTTAATCTCAATTACTAAAAAAATACATATAACTATTAATTACTCTAATATCAATTTTTAATGGTCATTTTGAAAAATATAAGAAACTTAGATTTGACAAATTTGTATGGTAAAGTGATTTGGTGAAAATATTTATAATTAGTACAACCACATTAAAATTATTAATTTGGTTGATATAGCCGAAGACTTCATAAATATACCAAAAAAAACTATTGCAACCAATGTTTTAAAACTCCGACTCCGACTCCGACTCAGACTCCGACTCAGCCGAGGATCGACTCCGACTCCGACTCTGAAACGGTAATGACTCGGCTGGCTCGATTTCAATGACTCGGTCGTTGTAAAAAATACATTAAATATTTATTTTTTTTATTAAAAAACATTATTTTAAATATTTTAAACATAATTTTAAAGATTTTCATTCATGTTTCCAAACACATAGCATTATAATATAGATGGAAGACAACATATGATCAAAGTAGGCTCATGAACCAATCCATTATATCAAAATGGTACCCAATGGCAATACAATTACATAGTCAACTGTCATACATGATCAAAGACTCAAAACAAAATAAAAATAACCAAGGAGGCTAGAAATGGCCTCTACAACAAAAGTAAACTGTGATGGTGACCAGACTCCAATACTAGTACTACTGCAGCACTACTAGCAGCTACACTACTACTGGCTAGTAGCTACTGCCGGAGGAGCCAAGATCATCTCGACCAATCTCTGGATCATCATCATCAGAACAGTGAAAAAAAATACAGTAGCTCTAGGTGTCAAGGTAAGGTTTTCAATTTGTATTCCTTTGTGTGTTCCAATGGAATTTGTTTGGGTAATTCTTTGAGTATAATTTCAAAACTTTATTGTATTTTTGATCCGCTGGTGTTGTTTTACCTTGAGTCTAGGGTTATTTTATCCTTAAGATCTGTTCTCTTCCTTTTTCCCTTGTGATTCGGTTGGGATTCCTTTTCAATTGCACACCCATAATTTTATTACAGACCTGCTCCAAAGAACTCGACATCCACTAACAATGAACTACAGGACTTATGCTTGACTGTGGATAATCATTTGTACTGAAGAATCAAGTAAAGTGTTTAGGGCTCGGACATGTGTAGTAGGGCTTGACGAAAAGTTATATTAGCTGCAGATTTTAGGCCTTATAACCAGCAGCATAGTACTGTTTAGGTCCTTTTTGCATTAATTTGTTTTGTAACTTTGAGTGTCTTAGGTATTCTGTTGAGTGCAAGAGTAGGCCCTCATCCAGGGCATCGTTTGACATTTCAATTGTAATTTGGACGATACCTTATTGCATAAACGAAACTTCTGCAAGACATTGACATTCGATTGTCAATATATGTTGTTGACTCTCACTATAAGACAGTGGCAGTAATCACTTTGTATATCAGTGAGTAACTTCAAGAAATAAATGCACCACGCCAATCATTGACTTCAAATTTCGTTGTGATTTGGTACAAAGGTATGTTGTGGATCATATGCACTAAGCCAATCATTGGTTTCTAGTTTTGTTGCGATGATTGATATTCTCTTAAGGGCTCAGAACAGTGCAGTTTCTCATCAACAACTTGATTCAACACTTGATCTCTTGACTTGGTTGTTTACATAGTATACACAGCCTACATAACAGTATACATATTAAACATAGCAGTAATCTATACATAATAGTTGACACAGTATATACTATATATATAATCTATACATATGCATGACAATAATGCACAACTTATAACGATATAGTAGAGCTCTAGTAAGACAGTGGTTGGTATAACAGTTTGAGATCCAAAACAAACATTAAACAATTTAAAAATCCCAAAAAAATCAATTTTTAAATGTTGTTTACGTGTGGAGGGCCGTCCCTTTGTGACTCGGCCGAGTCATATTGGAAACGGCCGGCCGAGGTGACTGGCCGAGTCATGGGTGACTCGGCCAACCGGACCGTTTCCAAGGCCGGGTCACTCCCAACAGCATCAAATCGGATCAACTCGGCCGTTTCGGTTTCGAAACGGCTGATTTTTAAAACAATGATTGCAACACAAAGAATGTCTTATCAATGCACACATTTACTTGATTAACCATGTATAAAAAGGTTGTGGGTCAAATTTAACTTGAAAAAAAGAAGGAATTACACATCTTATTGTAAAATGGACCATTTTGCTAAATAAAATTTGCTTATATATTAGTTTCTCCATCTAATTCGAATATAGCTTATTAGAATTCCAATAATCTCAAATCCCTAGGAAATTGGTGGGTAAGGAGCCAAGTGGCACGAATGTAATTTAACTTGAGAAAAAAGAGGAATTACACATTGTAAAATGGATCATTTTACTAAATAAAATTTGCTTATATATTAATCTCCCCATCTAATTAGAAATTGAACTTATTAGAATTGGAATAATTTCAAATCCCTAAAAAATTGGTGGGCACAGAGCTATGTGGGACAAAACTAATTTTTGAAATTTATTAAAAGTTAATGAAACCTAAAAATTAATCTAGATCAACAATTAAAAAAAGAAGAAGAAAAATTCAACAAATCCTATGCATGGCCTTCCATTGAGCCTCCAACAATGTTAAATGGCTATATGAAAACAGCACATCTGTGGCAATTTTAAGTGTATCGTGGCGGCACATGGCTTCATATGCTTTTCCAATCTTGCCATGACCTCTCAATTCATGGCAACTCCATTTGTTACACACCCCAATCCTACTAACATTCAGATTTACCTGTAAGAAAGAAAGAAATAAATTATTTTAACGTCCACGAGGCTAAAGATAGCCTATGGGACACATTGCTTCTTCATATGCGTGATGTGTTTGGCCCTTTTTCTATGAAGCTTCACAATAAATGCTCCCAGCTTCTCGACAAACCCCTCTCTAAATAGATTATCCCAAGAGCTATCTACCAACATACTTGCATAACTTTCCCTATTTTCTTTGATGTTAGGATATTCCGACACATAGGAAATAGTTAAGTACAACTTGGTCTAGTGTATAGTTAGGTATAGAGTTAGGTAAAGCGTGTTTCTTTATCGTTGTACATTTTGTAACTTACAATCCGACGGTCACGATATGTAGTGATCCGACGGTTCATTCTCTCCTCGGTATTACTGACACTTGATCCGTGGCTTGACACCCGATTGGTCCATAAATTCTATTTAAAGTGCATGGAGGGTCATTTGTAGGGTAATCCGTGCATGAGAGAAACATATGTAAATTTTCATTCTTTTATTAATAAATTGCCTGAAGTGGCCGCGTTGGCTCAGGCCGTGGACTGTTTCCCTCTTTGAGGGTTTTAACCACGTCAAAATACTGGTGTATTGATCTACGATCTGGTTGTGAGCGGTGTCCTTTTGGTGTTCTGTCTGAGGAACTTACCCTGTAAATTCCTACATGGTATCAGAGCTTTTTGAGGGCCGCATCCATTGGTGATCCAAATCTGAAGCCGGTAGAACTGCATCCGACTGCCGTTTCCTAGATCTGCTGTTTCTGACTGCTTTCGGGCCGAGAGGACTGCTCTGTTGTGTTCGAAGCATCTGTTCCAGTGAGGAACCCCTTTCGTTTCACGCGAAAAGGTTTCCGGTAGCCCTAACTGCGTCATTTTTAAGATCTGGAGGTATACAGTGTTTATTTGCAGTTTACTGTTATTTTCTCTCTGTTTATTTCGGTTTCGGTTTATTTAGCCTTTTTATTACCGGATCTATACCTTTCATTTCTGCGTATGCTCTTTTCCCTGTGACTCTGTGCGATCTGGGCAAATCAGAAACAGAAAGGAAGGATTTTTCTCATGCGTATGCTCTTTTCCCTGCGCCTTAGGGTGATCTCGGAAAATCAGAAACATTGAGAAAAATATTTAGTTTCCGGCCAAAGCTAACTTTGAGCCGCAAGGTTCATTTTTAAAAATATTTAGTTTTTCGGCTAAAGCTAACTTCGAGCCATAAGGTTCGTTTTCTTTGCATGTCTGTGTTGGGTTTTGTGTTTTGTGTTTTGTAGGGAAAAAGAGCTTTCTAAAGGCAAGCACGCAACCCAAACCCCCCCCCCCCTTTCTCTCTCTCTCTCTCAAATTTTTTATATAGATCAATTGGTTCAAAGCTATTTTAAGAGAGTAGAGGTCTTGGGTTCAAGTCTCCATTTTGTGGGGGCGGACTTTTTCATTTCCGCACATTCTCGCACTTCGTCGGCAACTTCAACAACTTTTTTTCAAAAAGCCATAACTTCTTCATCCGGAAGCCGTTTTCAAAGCCGTTTTTTTTAAACCAGCCTAATTTTTTGAGATCTATCCATTGGAACACTTATTTTTAGCATCTTTAGCTTCAGTTTCCATTGAAATGGAAAGTCAATACCGAGTTACCCTTGACAGCACCAACTACTTCCAATGGTTGGCTTACATTGAGGATTTACTTAGAAGTAAAGGTCTCTTCAGAATAGCCTCAGGCCAAGAAAAGAAACCGAAGGATGAAGATAAGGCTGCTAAATGGGAAAATAGGCAAGATCAAGCACGTGGACTGATAGGGATGTCTATTTCTCCAGATCTTAGATTCCATATTGCAGAAATTGATTCTCCTGATGAAGCAATGAAACAAATCAATAAAGTTTTTGGCATTAAAAATGAAATTAGAGCCCATCAACTTGAAAATGAGTTGCTTACATTGGACCCTAATAATTTTTCTTGCATTGAAGATTTCTTGTCCAAGTTCAAGTCCCTTAGATATCTTTTGGAAGGTGTTAAAGTTAAGAAAGAAGATAGTAATCTTATCTATTCCATTCTTACAAAGTTGGGACCAGCCTACTCTGTATTTGTTTCCACCTTCCATTCTACAAGAGAAGCCTTCATTTCTCAAGGAACAGACTACAAGTCCCCTTCCTTTGACTCTTTTTGTGATTCTTTAATAAGAGAACAAGAAAAACTCTTACACCTTGGTCTTCTTAATCTTGGAAACTCTTCCAAGAAAGCGTTAGCCGCCCAGCAGCAACCAAATTCAAAGAATCCCAAGAAGTCATATCCTAAAAAGAATGGTCCTAAACCAAACAAGGGTCCTAAGAAATTTCAGCCCCAAAATGAAAAATCATTTCAACAAAATGATAAGACAAATAAAAACAAAGGGAAGAAGACTGATAGACATTGCAATTTTTGTAATCGAGATGGCCACTTAGAATCAAAATGCTTTAAGAAGATGGAAGCCTTGGAAGCAACAATGAAGAAGCATAACATCCATTTGGGGCAATCTTCAACTTCAACTTCATCTTCAGGAATGGCACTTTCTGCATGTGGTTGTCAAGCATCTCGGTCTAGCTATGCATTAAATGTATCTTTTTCTTCTCATTCTCATGAGTGGCTCATTGATTCTGGAGCTTCTTATCACATGGCAAAAAACAAAGCCATGTTTTCTTCTTTAAATGATTGTAACACCAAAAATATATATGTTGGTGATGATAGATCTCTTAATGTTGTAGGGACTAGAATTGTTCATCTAGACAATGGTCAGTTTAATGATGTATTATGTGTTCCAACCTTATCCTGCAACCTTCTATCTGTATATCAGATAACTCATTCAGGTGAAGGTAAAATCGTTGAATTTTCACCTCATGATGTTGTAATCAAGGACTTAAGAGATCCTAAACAGATTTTGGCTACTGGAATTGCTGATGATTCCACAAGGTTGTATAAGTTTCACAACTTTGGGTCATCAAATCTTCCCTCAGTATTTGTTGCTCATAACGATGAAGTGAGCAAACTTTGGCATGAGCGATTTGGTCACTTAAACTATCGCTCCCTTCAGCATCTATGTAAAGAAAATATGGTGACAGGTCTTCCTATGGTATCTTGCAGAGATGGTGTTTGTTCCGGATGTGTACTCGGAAAACATCATCGGGATAGTTTTGAAAAACGTGCCTCTTGGCACGCCTCAGCCCCTTTACAGCTTGTGCATAGTGATTTATGTGGTCCACTTCCAGTTGTGTCATTCTCTGGCTGCAAGTATTTCTTAACTTTCATTGATGATTTCTCCAGACGCACTTGGGTATACTTCTTAAAACTCAAGAGTGAAGTATTTAACACTTTTTTGGCCTTCAAGGCCTTTGTTGAAAAACAATCTGGACATCAAATTCTTAAGTTAAGATCTGATAATGGCGGAGAATATGTTAAAAACACATTCATCAACTATTGCACTGAGAATGGAATTCAAATGCAACATACTGTTCCATATACTCCACAACAAAATGGTGTAGCTGAAAGGAAGAATCGCACCTTAAAGGAAATGGCTAATTGTATGCTACAATCTAAAGGACTTGGTCTTAGTTTTTGGGCAGAAGCAATTAACTGTGCAAATTACATAATAAATCGCACTCCTACTAAGGATTTGAACAATATCACTCCAGAAGAAGCATGGAGCTCAATCAAACCAGATGTAAGTCACTTTCGTGTTTTTGGAAGTGAAGCGTGGGCCCATATTCCAGATGAAAAGCATAAAGCTTTAGAACCTAAGAGTGAAAAATGTACTTTTGTTGGATATTCTGAAGATGTCAAAGGCTATAGACTTATTCCATTTAAGTCCAAAAATGTTATCATTAGAAGAGATGTAAAATTTGATGAAAATATATCGGCCTGCGAGCCTAGTCCGGTGGATGTGCCACCTCTCCCTATCTCTTCTACCTTTGAAAACATTTCTTCTTCAGATGATGAAAGTGAGGATGACAATCCTCCCCCACCATCTCAGGATCCTCCTTCAGCTCCTGAGCTTCCAAAATGGGTTCGTGCTACTCGAGATGCAACAGGTGATCTTGTCGGTGATCCTACAGATCAGCGACGCACACGTTCTAAGTTCGAGAGAGCCTCTTCTTTACTGGCTCAAGCTCCAGTAAATTATGATCCTGACACCTTTGCAGAAGCTTCAGGCCATCTAGATTGGGAAGCAGATATGAATGAAGAATATCATTCATTATTGGCAAATGATACATGGGATCTTGTTCCTCTACCAAAGGGACGAAAACTTGTCAGATGTAAATGGGTTTACAGAACCAAGTATGGACCAGATGGGAAAGTTGATAAACATAAAGCTCATCTTGTTGCTAAAGGTTTTTCACAGGTTGAAGGCATTGACTACACCAAAAACTTCTCCCCTGTTGCCAAAATGAACTCTATCCGCCTTGTTCTTTCCCTTGCTGCCTCTTTCAAATGGGAAGTCCATCAGATGGATGTTAAATCTGCCTTCTTGCATGGGGACTTGCATGAAGAAATCTATATGGAACAACCCATTGGCTTCATACAAACAGACTCCAGCCTTATATGTCGACTTAAGAAATCCCTTTATGGTCTCAAGCAAGCTCCTCGGGCTTGGTATGCCAAAATGGATAGCTTTCTTTTAGAATCTGGCTTTTCTAGGTGTCATTCTGACAATACTGTCTACACCAAGAAAGTGGGAAACTCTCTTATCATCCTTGTTCTTTATGTTGATGATATTATCCTTACTGGTAGTGATCCCAACCTCATAAACCATGTGAAGTCTAGCCTTAAAAGGAAATTTGAAATGACAGACTTAGGACACTTACACTATTTTCTCGGTCTTCAAGTCTTGCAATCCAAGGAGGGTATTTCCCTTTCCCAGTCCAAGTATTCTTGTGATATTCTACGTCATTTTCACATGGAAGACTGTAGGCCAGCCCCTTCTCCCTTTCAGTCTGGAGTCAAACTTTCAGTCACTTGTAATTCTCCTGAAGTTGATGCTACCTTATACCGTCAACTTGTAGGAAAACTTTTGTATCTAACCCATACTCGTCCTGACCTTTCCTTTGCTGTTGGCCTTGTTGCTCGGTTCATGCAAAACCCCCGTGAAAGTCATTGGAAAGTAGCTAAAAGAATACTGCGTTATGTTCGAGGTACAGTTCAGTTTGGGATTCATTACAGTGCCGAAGCAGCTCCTCTATTGGTTGGCTTCACTGATTCCGATTGGGCTGGTGACCCTGATGATCGGAAGTCTACTGCCGGTTATGTGTTCACTTTTGGTTCAGGACCTATTACATGGGCTTGTAAGAAACACGCTGCCATTTCTCTTTCATCAGCAGAAGCAGAGTATCGTGGTGCCGTAGAAGCTAGTAAGGAAGCCTTGTGGCTTCGTCAGATCCTGTCAGAATTTGGCTTTCAGCAGCAGCATCCGACTACACTTTAGTGTGACAATCAAAGTGCCATTCAGCTATGCAAAGATCCAGTCCAACATCAGCGCAGCAAACACATTGAACTGCACATGCACTTCATCAGAAAGCTCATTCATGACCATGTTCTTGAAGTGCAATATTGTTCAACAGATGATCAAGTTGCAGACATCTTCACAAAGGCTCTCACAGAGGCGAAGTTCACTAAACTTTGATTTATGGTTGGAGTTCAGGAAGTTGTCACTAAGGGGGGATAGGCTCTAGTGCCTCCTTCCTTCTCCTATTGTGTCATATTTGTAAATCCTTCAATCCTATCCCAAGTTGTTCTTAAGGGGGATGTTAGGATATTCCGACACATAGGAAATAGTTAAGTACAACTTGGTCTAGTGTATAGTTAGGTATAGAGTTAGGTAAAGTGTGTTTCTTTACCGTTGTACATTTTGTAACTTACAATCCGACGGTCACGATATGTAGTGACCCGACGGTTCATTCTCTCCTCGGTATTACCGACACTTGATCCGTGGCTTGACACCCAATTGGTCCATGAATTCTATTTAAAGCGCATGGAGGGTCATTTGTAGGGTAATCCGTGCATGAGAGAAACATATGTAAATTTTCATTCTTTTATTAATAAATTTCCTGAAGTGGCCGCGTTGGCTCAGGCCATGGACTGTTTCCCTCTTTGAGGGTTTTAACCACGTCAAAATACTGGTGTATTGATCTGCGATCTGGTTGTGAGCGGTGTCCTTTTGGTGTTTTGTATGAGGAACTTACCCTGTAAATTCCTACATTTGAAGGCCTCACATTCTAAAATGAAATGTTTTTCTATCTCCACTTTTCCAGAAGAACAAAAAATTCATACCCTTTCCTCCCACACTTCCTATGGCCTTTTCCAACGCCCTATTTCATAATGGAGTTGATGAGAATGAGTCCTTAAATGAGCAATAAGAATTTTGGCTCTCCAAGGGATATTGGCCTCTATGTATGCTTTTGGTTGATGATTATCAGTGAGATTAAACACTTCAATATAGTAATTTTTCTTTCTTCCTAGCTCCTTATCCCAAGTACGTTTGTGGAACTTTTCTAACAAAAGATTTTATCTCTTTGCTGTTTATTGGACATGCGTTCAAGCAAATACTCCATTTATTAAACCATTTGTTTTTTTTTGCATCCAAGTTTTTTTGCTCTTACACAATCTATCATTAAAGACAGCCTTAGGCCACCTACCCTCTTCCATTTGCTCAATTTTTTTTAAATACCTTATGACTCACACCATAGCAATTGCTTCAATAGGAGCAATCCCTATTTCACTTAACAACATATCATATGAAACTGCACTTTTAATCTTAATTTGTTTGTAATCAAATTCTTATGAATTTTCTCAATTTGTCTCCACTGCATGTCGGAGGTACTACTAGCCCACATTTCAAAACCATAGAGAATCACTGGAATCACTAAAAGCCCAAAAAGAGTTTGAGTGGTCTTCCAGTCCCATAATTCTGCCTCTCTACACCTATTTTGAAAAGCATAAAATGCTTTCCAACCCCCCAAAGTTCTTTTCTTTCTACAACCATTCCAGCTTATATTTTTGTTGAAATCAATTCTGAGGTATTTGTAATCCACAACTTCTTCCACAATGTTTCCTTCAAAGTAGAACTTATGCTGGTTATGTTTTCTTTTCTTAGAGAAGACCACTACTTTCATTTTGCTGATATTGACTTGCATCCCCACACTTCTACAAAAATGCTCAAGGGATGGTAAGTGTTCTTGCAAACCAAGAGCCGATTTAGCAATCAGAATAAGGTCATATGCATGCAAAAGAAGCCTTATAACAAACTTGCACAAATAGATACCATCACCCCCTTGCGAATTTAACCACTCCTCAAGCTTGTCGATATATAAACCAAAAAGGGTAGGAGACAGTGGGCAACCTTGCTTGACCCCGATATCGCTTCTAAAACTTTCAGAAATGCCTGCTAAAGTTCTAATGTTGACTTTCACCTCTTCATACAGCCTATGCACAATTGCTCTCAAATGTTTAGGAACCCAAAGTTCCTCCATTCTCTGCCAAAGTTTATCCCTAGGAACCGAGTCAAACACTTTCCTGAAATCAACAAAGCAACAAAAGACTTCTTCCTTTTTCTCCCAAACTTTTTCAATCATGTACCTTAAAGTTATGCAATGATCAACTGTGGAATGTTTAGGTTTAAAACCTTCTTGCCCTTTAGCACACTTATCTCTTTCTTCTGCCCACTTGCTAATTTTGTTTTCTAGCATGCTTCCAAATAGCTTTGCAAACAAAGGGTTTATCATGATGGTCCTATAATTGGAGGTATTATTGACGTCACCACTCTTGAAAAGAGGTATTGCCAGACTAGTTGTCCAATCTGTGGGGAGCCCTTGTTGTGATGATGTTGAAGAATTTTGTAATGTGAGGTGAAAGAATCTTTGAGCCCCACTTTAGATATTCTGCTTGGAGTTCAGCTAAGTCTTTTGCTTTTCCAACACCCAACTTCTTGATACCCATCTCTACCTCTTGTACTGTGAAGAGTTTAGTATCAGTGTTGACCAAGGGGGGAGGGTCAACCTTGGGAACCTACTCATAGAGTTGTCTTGCATAGTCAAACCATTTAGAAGCTGTAATATTATTTCCAATTTGTATCTTTTTCGGTTGGAGCTCCTTCCAAAATAATTTGGGATTATTTTTCCCAAGGAAAATTAGTTCTTCCCTCCTTGAAACCATGAAATCAGCCCTTTTCTTACTTAATAACTTCTTGTAAGATTTGAGCTTTATTTTATCCTTGATTGAATCTTTCCACATTCTCCTTGCCTTTTTGCATTCCTCCTCAAACCAAGCATTAACTAGAAAACAATTTGTTTCAGACTTCTTAATTTTTGTTCTTTTGCACTTTACAAGTGCGCATTGAATTAAATGTGTTAATTGACGACTATGAAGGCTACGAATTGTAATTTTCTCCTTCTCAAAGAGCCTCTCTAGCATCGTTTTGAAGGTGTTACAATTTTCTGGGGTCAAAAGAATTCTGCCCTGTGGGATATTTTGTTGGACATGCTGAATTTTTGACTCTAGTTGTTGTTGGATTGTGTTATATTCTTTCCACGACTAACCTACGTAGTTAAACGGGGGGTTAAAGGGGGGCGGTAGCCCCCCTTCGTTGCGCCGATTGCGCAGTGGGGGGGTCACCAAGGGGGCGAAAGCCCCCCTTGTCCGGGGGGTTTGAGGGGGGCGGGTAGCCCCCCTCTACGGGGTCCGGGGCAGCGCCCCGGGAAAATTTTTTTTGGACCCTATATTAGGTTGGGCGAACCTACCTATGGTTTTGTGCATGATTTTCGCACATGGTATTGGACGCGATGGTTTTTCGGTCCATGGTATTGGATGCTTCGACATGTATAAATATGTATTGTAACATTGAAAGGAACATAATGAAAAATCAAGCTGGTAGTCCCGGTTTTGGGATCCAGAGAAAAATCTCTGTGCATATGTGTTTTATGGGTTATGCTCTCGCATTGTTTATTTTCTTTGTTTAAGAATTCGTATGCAGGTAATTTCTATACAGGGTTAAAACCTACATTTGGTATCAGAGTTGTTTTGGCTTCAAGGGGATGCCTTTGTTGCTGAGGGGTTTCGCTCAGGCCTGTGGTAGACCCTGTTCAGTGGGAGATCTGCGAGATCGATTCTGGTGGTGAAAGAAGATGGCGAGCAATGGAAAGATCGAGATTGAAAAGTTCAATGGTCAGAGTTTTGAGTTGTGGAAACTCAAGATGGAGGATCTGTTGGTCGATAAAGATCAGTGGATCGCGGTAGATCCGGGTACTAAACCATCGGGAGTGACCGATGAAGAATGGAAGAAATTGGATCGGAAGGCATAGAGCACAAGACGTTTGTGTGTCTCAGATTCAGTATTGCTGAATGTATCAGGGGAAGCTACGGCAAAGGATTTGTGGGTCAAGTTAGGGACTTTGTACCAATCTAAGTCTCTGGTGAATAAACTGTTCCTGCGGAAAAAGCTGTATAACCTGAGGATGAAAGATGGAGACTCGGTGACAGAGCATCTAAATGCGTTTAATACTGTGGTAAGTCAATTATTATCTGTTGATATTAAAATTTCAGATGAAGATAAGTGCATCAGTCTATTGTGTTCTCTACCAGATTCGTGAGATAGTTTGGTTATTGCAATAGGTAGCAATGCAACTGCTTTGCAGTTTGATGAAATAGTCACAACCTTGCTAACGAAGGAGATGAGACGGAAGAATATGGACAACCAGAATGGTGATGCCTTGTCTGTACGAGGACGGTCCCAGAACAGAAACAAAAATAAGTCATCGAGTGGGAGATCTAAATCTAGAGGGAGATCTAAATGTCCAGGAAAACCTACAAAGATGGTGTGCTAGAAATGCGGAAAGGAAGGGCACTTCAGAAGTGATTGTAAATCTAAAGCTCCTGATAAAGGAAAGGGATCTGATGATGCTCCTTCTGCAGAGGCGAAAACCACCTCAGATGAAGGTGGGGATGTGTACTTGGCTTCTTCAAGTACACATGTAGATCATGAGGCATGGTTGATTGACTCAGGTGCATCCTTTCACTTCACTCCCCATAGAGAGTGGTTCTGCGAGTATGAGAAATACGATGGTGGTGATGTCTTCTTAGGAGATGATAGGAAGGCTAGAATCATTGGTCGGGGAAAAGTAAAGTTGAAGTTGCAAGGTGGAAGGGTTAGAACACTTCTGGGTGTTCTACATATTCCTGCATTGGCCAGAAATCTGATTTCTGTAAGCAAGTTGGATGATGCAGGTGTAAAGACGGTGTTCGAGAAAGATACCTGCAAGATGGTTCGAGGAGCACTGATATTGATTCGGGGAGTTCGGATTGGAACTCTGTACAAGCTGCAAGGTAGCACTGTTGTTGATGGGTGCAATAGTTCTATGGTTCCTGAAAATGGAGTAGAAAATCTAGTGGTCTCTGGAGAGAAGACCATGTTGTGGCATCAAAGGCTTGGACATATTGGAGAGAAGGGCCTTCCAATACTTCATGGTAAAGGTATGGTAGAAGGTATGAATGATAGCTCTCTGGATTTTGATTTCTGTGAAAATTGTGTGTATGGGAAGCAGAATCGAGTGAGTTTCCCCTCTGGTGGTAAGAGGACGAAACAGATATTAGAGCTTGTGCACAATGATGTGTTTGGACCTGTGAAGGTTCCATCACTGGGTAAGTCTGTGTACTATGTATCATTCATAGATGACTTCTCAAAGAATACATGGATATATTTCCTTAAGAAGAAATCTGAAGTCTTTGACAGGTTTAAAGAATTTAAGGCTCTGGTGGAAAATCAGACAGAGAAGAAGATAAAGGTGCTGAGGACAGATAATGGTGGAGAATTTTGCAGCAAAGAATTTGAAGAATTTTGTAAGAAGTGTGGTATAGCACGGCAGAAGACTACTCCATATACACCTCAGCAAAATGGAGTCGCAGAAAGAATGAACAAGACGTTGATGGAAAGGGCAAGAAGCATGCTCAGTGGTGCCGGGTTAGGACAGGAATTCTGGGCAGAGGCGGTGGATATTGCACGTTACCTGATCAACAGATCACCCTCATCAGCGTTGGAGGATAAGACTCCACAAGAAGTATGGACTGGTAAGAAACCCTCTCTTTCACATCTGAGGGTATTTGGATGTGATGCATATGTACATGTTCCAAAGGAGAAACGAACCAAGTTGGATAGTAAATCTGAAAAGTGCATCTTTATTGGGTATAAGGATGGTTTAAAGGGTTAAAAGCTTTGGAACCCAGTCACACGGAAGGTTGTGTACAGCTGAGATGTGGTGTTCAGAGAGGTAAAAGATGTTATTCAATCTGAAGTCCAACAAAAGGAACCTGAGAAGATAGAGTTTGAGCCAAAGGAGGAAGAATCAGACTCTGCAGCAGAGGAGGAATCAGAAGATGAAGAGCCACAAACTCCGGCTGTGAGAAGATCAGGTCGAGAAAGAAGGCAGCCAGAAAGGTATAGTCCATCTGCTTTCAGTTCAAATTTTGCTTTGTCTGTTACTGATGATGATCCCAGAACTGTGAAGGAAGCAGTGGATTCAGAGGATGGAAAACTCTGGAAAGAGGCCATGGTTGATGAAATGGCATCTTTGCACAAAAATGAGGCTTGGGATCTGGTAGAGTTGCCGGCTGGAAGGAAACCCATTGGCAGCAAATGGGTGTTCAAGAAGAAGACTAATGCAGAAGGAAAGGTGGAGAAATACAAAGCTCGGTTGGTAGCAAAAGGTTATTCCCAGGTGCCGGGAATTGATTTTGGTGATATTTTTTCTCCTGTTGCCAAGGTAGCTTCTATTAGATTACTTTTATCTGTTGCTGCTGCTTTTGATTTTGAGGTAGAACAGATGGATGTGAAGACAGCATTTCTTCACGGGGATTTGGAAGAGGAAATCTACATGAGGCAACCTGAAGGCTTTGCGGTGAAGGGTAAGAAAGAACTGGTATGCAAGTTAAAGAAGTCTCTGTATGGGTTAAAACAGTCACCAAGGATGTGGTATCAGAAATTCGATACATTTATACGGGGACTTGGCTTCACCAGAAGCAAAGCAGATCATTGTGTGTATTTTAAATTAATTGGTGACCGTGTTATTTATCTGGTCTTGTATGTGGATGATATGTTGCTGGTTGGAAATGACAAAGAAATTATCCAGGATTTGAAGACCCAATTGTCCTCCAAATTTGACATGAAAGATCTTGGTGCTGCAAACTATATTTTGGGCATGGAAATTAAAAGAGATCGGGCAAAGAGGAAGCTCTGGTTAAACCAGAGGAAGTATGTCGAGACAATACTGCAGAGGTTTAATATGCAGGATAGTAAACCGGTGAAGGTTCCTATTCCTGTAGGTCTGAGGTTATCTGCTGAACAGTGTCCCAAGACACAAGAAGAGGAAGAGGACATGTCGCGTGTTCCATATGCAAGTGCAGTCGGTAGCCTGATGTATGCAATGGTCTGTACTAGACCAGACATTGCACATGCAGTGGGAGTATTGAGCAGGTTTATGTCAAAACCTGGGAAGGAGCACTGGACAGCAGTGAAGCGGGTTTTCAGGTATTTGCGTGGCACTAGTGATTATGGTTTGTGCTACCAAGGAAGACCAGGATTGGACAGAGTGTTGGATATTCATGGTTTTGTTGAGGCAGACTGGGCTGGAGATCTGGATCAGAGAAGATCTACAAGTGGGTATGTGTTTAACCTATTTGGAGGTGCAGTCAGTTGGATGAGTAAGAAACAATCTGTAGTGGCACTATCAACTACAGAGGCAGAATACATGGCAGCCACTCATGCAAGCAAGGAAGCAGTTTGGTTGCAGAGATTGTGTTCAAGTATGGGGTTAGTACAGGGAGCTATAAGAATAGACTGTGACAGCCAAAGTGCAATTTTCTTGGCAAAGAACCCTGCTTATCATTCAAAGACAAAGCACATTGATGTTCAGTATCACTTTGTGAGGGATATGATAGAAGACAAAAAGGTGTTGCTGGTAAAGGTGGACACTTTGAAGAATACTGCAGATGCATTGACAAAATCTGTGAGCTCTGAGAAGTTCTCTTGGTGTAGAGAAACAATGGGTGTTTCAGGGCTGGAAAAATGACTAAGCTCTCCTGTGGCCCCTTGTGGAAAGAAAACAACAAGTGGGAGATTGTTGGGTTGTGTTATATTCTTTCCACGACTAACCCACGTAGTTAAACGGGGGGTTAGAGGGGGGCGGTAGCCCCCCTTCGTTGCGCCGATTGCGCAGCGGGGGGCGGGTAGCCCCCCTCTACGGGGTCCGGGGCAGCGCCCCGGGAAATTTTTTTTTGGACCCTATATTAGGTTGGGCGAACCTACCTATGGTTTTGTGCATGATTTTCGCACATGGTATTGGACGCGATGGTTTTTCGGTCCATGGTATTGGATGCTTCGTCATGTATAAATATGTATTGTAACATTGAAAGGAACATAATGAAAAATCAAGCTGGTAGTCCCGGTTTTGGGATCCAGGGAAAAATCTCTGTGCATATGTGTTTTATGGGTTATGCTCTCGCATTGTTTATTTTCTTTGTTTAAGAATTCGTATGCAGGTAATTTCTGTACAGGGTTAAAACCTACAGTTGTTTCTTTCCAATCCAAGAGAAACATAAATAAATTGGCTTGTGATCTGATTTCAAATCCCACAGCTGATCTCCAACCAAAAATTCTTCCATTTTCTCACACAAACCATGCGAGCAAATTAGATATTCTACCACACTTGCTCCATTGTAAGTATTGCAAGTGAAATTACTGGACTTTGCCCATCTAGTCAAGCCATTACAAATGACTAAATCAAAGGCCCCACATAGAGTAAGCAATTTTTCACCAAATATATTGCAGCCCATGTCCTCTGAAATTCTTTCCCACTGATGATTACTTTCTTCTGTAAGCCAAATAGGGTCACAATCATCTTTACAACAAAGAATGCTAGCTTTCTCACTTGCAGTCCTAGCATTGAAATCACCCACTATAAGGATTTCACCTAGCTGTGAATATGTTGCAATATCTGTTTTTAAAGCTGAAAATAGATCTTTGTGGTCAAGCCCTCTACCTTTGTAGATATTTGAAACCTATGGCGCAAAATAGCATGCTACAATTATGATGTGGTTTCCATTTTCTAATATTTTAAACCAAATGATTTACTTATTTGAGTCTTCTTTTTGTAACTGAATAAGACAGCCTTCTTTCTCCCTTACTAAAACCATGATACCCCCATGCCCTTTTCCATTCCCTACTGCCTTGTTCCACACTGCCATCTTCCAATATCCTTCAAACAATGGTTTCTTGCACCCTTCATGCTCATGTGTTTCTATGAGGCATATTATGTCTCTATTTTCCGCAATAGGCCCTAACCCAGGTCCTCGTTTCCATGGGTAACCTTTGCAGTTCCAATTAACTAATCTTAAGGAAACCTGGGTATGACTTGATTTCTATTTATTTTGACATGCAAGACTCACATTTGAGCCTTTGTCCCTATTTTCCCATACCGACCTTGCTTTCTGATTTCCTATTGAAGAGTTTGTTGCCTCTTCTTTATTACCATCTTGCTGCTCTGTTCTGGAAGGAGGTCCAAATTGCACTATCACAGCTTTTCCTTTATAAACCCATGCTCTCTTTCCTTCAACTCTTACTGCCCTAACCTTTAAAATTTCCTCCCTCTTTCCTCCTGTTGTTTTACAGTTAAATCTTCTTCTAGGAAAAAACGAGAACCCCTTAAGAGATGTTTCTTTCTTAGAATAATATATTTATCACACAAGCTAGGCCTAATGACTTTTATGGGCCCGACTCTCTCCCCGTTAAACTTACCCACCCTCCATGCTTGGCATATTTTTCCTTGCCATAACAACTTGTCTTTCAAGAAGTCTATTGGAAGGTCATGAGTACATTCATTTTTCGCATAGTATTTCACCCCTTTAATAATTATGTTTGCTGCCCTATTTTGTCTTTCCTTGCCTTCACTATCTTGCATGTTGTCAACCTAAATATTTGTTTCTCCTTCCTTATTAGCAAAGTTGCTAATAACTTGAGTCCAAGTTTTGGAAGCTTTGGTGGAATCTCCTTTCATTTCTTCTCTTGCGTTCTCTTCATGGTTGTTTATTTGGGCAATCATTTTCCCTTTATCCTGGGATGATTTCATATTCACCACCTCTGTACTTTCTACTATAGATTTCTTTATGTTTTTCACATCCGCCTTCATGTGTTGCGATTCTGTCTCCTATCAGGAGAGCTTCCTATAGCAATGCCACTTGTTCTTTTAA
This sequence comes from Pinus tabuliformis, assembly GCA_031772625.1. Classification (NCBI taxonomy): domain Eukaryota; kingdom Viridiplantae; phylum Streptophyta; class Pinopsida; order Pinales; family Pinaceae; genus Pinus; species Pinus tabuliformis. The sequence goes on along the minus strand of CM062819.1, from coordinate 584,839,910 downwards.
AATTTTATTGCTTTCTACTAACACATTGTTCTCAGCCATTATTATATGAATTTTATGATCTCTTTCTTTCCCTTTAGCTTCTAAAACCTCCAACCTTTGTTTTGAATTTAACAATTCTTTCACATAAAGATCAGATGACCAGGTGACCAGGTATGCTCTCAAATGTAAAATTTTCTATTATTTGACATTTTTACTTTGCTACATAATTATTTATCATTTAATTTATTAAATAAACTTTCTAAATGACATATCTAGGTTTTTTTCCAAAATTGAGAAATGTATATGTATTTATTAAAGCATAAAGTTGTATCTGAACTCACTGCGAGTGTACATCAAAGGAGTTTTCTTGCCTATATATCACATGGCTATCTATCTCTGTATAAGTACCTAAAGATTTTATGGAATGCCTTGTCAATTTCAAGTGCCAATTTTTTTCATTTGATTCCAAACATCTGGCTTAAAACCCTCCAAATCTGTCTTTTACAATTTCATATTATAAATATTTTTCTAAAAGTTCTAAATTGTTCTATTATTTTCAAAATTTAATACTTCATAATAATTTGAAAATAAATATCAATATAGATTTTTTTGACTATAAATTTGTCAAAATCCAAGACTATTAAATTATTTTAGATAAAAATCTTTAATAAAATGCAAATTTAGAAATTTAATCTCTTTATCTTTCATAAATTCAAAATTAAAATGAATCTATTCTAATTTTCTCTCATTCATATATATATATATATATATATATATATAGAAAATGTGATATTATTTTAAAATTTAAAATTTTCATATTTATTTAAAAAATAAATAGCAACATACATCAATTTTAATCTAAATTGATCAAAGTTCACAATGGTTAAACTTCTCTAAATATGAACTTATTTTAGAATGCACCTCTAGAGATTTAATCTCTCTTTATGTTTTATAAATTCAAGATTAAAATAAATCTCTCTAGATATAAACTTCATAAATTATACATCTTGATGAACCATACATTAATAAAATGTTAACAATAAGATTTTTTTATTTTTATTTTTATTTTGATTTTTTAATATTTTTTTGGTCAGCCAAAAATTTATATTAATTGACCAAAATAGTGCATCTGATATTCCTAAGGATCATTGCTCTCTCGACCTCACTTCGACTAGATTTGTTGGCCAGGAGAGTGATACAAAAACTAAGAAGGAATTATCATTCTTTACATAATAACTAGTAGCAAAAAGACCAAATACTTCAAAAACACAAAGAATCAACAAAATACAAACATTCATCACATATTAATGTAAAACATCAGTTGCTTGACCAACACCTAAGTAGCAGGAGCAGGAGGAACTGGCTCATGATGGGCATGAAATTCCACGAGTAAGGCGAGCCTCCATATCATCAATTCTATCATTGGTACACCGACAACCTTGTCGCAGAGAAGTTAATAAATCCAAGATGTTCCACTGGTTTTGTTGCAAGTCATTCATAAATGTAATTACTTCATTTCTATCATTATGTCTTTTTTGCCTCATTTCCTCCAAAGTTTCGATTACCCCTCCCATTTGCATATCAAGATACTCCATGGAGGGTGGTTGTTCCATGCAACTCGATGAATGAACCCGGTCTTGGGCTATTTCCCCTCACAACTTGACGCTTGCAACCCCTTCCTCCTCAATTGCTCCCTCCCTTCCCTTCCCTTCCTACTGGTTGGCTGCAAGGCCCCACACCCCTTCAACTCCAACCTTGTTGCCTCAACATCTTCGAATTAGCAATGAACGAAACATAAGGCTCGATTATAGCATGACTAAAATTCCCACTCCACCAAACCTCGAAGTTAAGACTTGCATGCAGCAAAATGGTCCAACCTACAAGCTTGAAACAAACGACTACACACTCTAAATCCAAATTCAAGCCCCACTCAACTGTAATTTGAAACAAGCAACCACATGATGGAATTCCCCGACAAAACCATTACAACACACCAAATACTAACTACCCACCTCCCAACACCTAGGGTGCTGAGATCAAAAGTGTCCGGGCTTAAATTCTCTCCACAAAGGGGTGCCACCAATATCGAAAACTGAAACCACACAAGAAACCCTCTACAAACACTAAAACTAGGAAAATATTCATCCAAACCAAATACCACAATGACTAACTTACTCGTGTGTTGTCAAGCTTCCTGGAAACATGCCTATGACTACACTCCATAAGATCAACCAACACCACCCTTCTCCCTGTTAGCACTTAACATATACACCTCATATTTCCTCCAACCCTTTTGCCAGGATCCAACAGTGAGCGATAGGGTTTCCAAGCTAACACTCATAGTAACACTTCCTATGCATCCACAATGACGAAGGTTTCGTTCATTAGAAGAAAAAACATGCATGGGTTGTTGGCATGTGCATACACATCATCAGTTATGCCACTCCTAATCTTGCCCATAACAAAGAAACAACAATAGAGGATAATGTCCCCCTAGCTCTTACAGCAATTTTCTTGGTTTCCATCACATATGCTACACGTGTCCTCCACATGGGTCACATCCACCCCGAGCCCTTTCCATTATACTTTGATCGCCCATCCCCATTAGAGTGAATTGTTTTAATCTGAATTCAAAAGATGCAATTGTGTTTAACTAGTTGCTCGAGAGGTCCCACACTCCTTCGGGCCCAACCTCGATGCCTCAACATCTTCAAATTAGAAATGAAGCACCAAACATAAGGCTTGACTATAGCACGACCAAAATGCCCACTCAACAAAACCCCAAAATTATGGCTTCCATGCAGTAGAATTGTCCAACCTACCAGCTTGAACCAAGCGACTCCACACTCTAAAACCCAATTCAAGCCCCATCCAACTGTGAATCTGAAACAAGAAACCACATGATGGAATTCCTTGATAAAACCACTACAACACACCAAAGACTGACTACCCACCTCCCAACACCCAGGGTGCTGTGATCGAAAGTGCCCGGGCTTAAAATTTCTCCACAAAGGGGTGCCACACCAATATCATAAACTACAACCACACAAAGAACCCTCTACAAACACTGAAACCAGGAAAAAATTCTTCCAAACCAAATACCACAATGAATAAGTTATTGCAGTGTTGCCAAGCTTTCTAGAAATAGGGCGACAATCATGCTCCATAGGCTTGACCAACACCAAACTTCTCCCTATTAACAGGAAAAATATACGCCCCAGACTTCCTCCATCACTTTCTCCAGGATCCCACAATGAGTGACAGGGTTTCCAAGCAGTACTCGTAGTAACACTTCCCACACACCCACAACGATGAAGGTATTGTTTACTAGCAGAACAAGCATGCACAGGTTGGCGACATGTGCATACACATCATCAATTATGCCACCCCTACTCTTGCCCATAACAAAGAAAAAAACATAGAAGAATACCCCCCAGCTAAGGTTTATAATCTGCTCTCGCCTTCTCGAGTCTTCGCTACCTCTGACACCAGTTGCCCATCACATATGCTACACGTGTCCTCCACATGGGTCACATCCACCCCGGGCCTTTGGCTTATACTTTGATCGCCCATTCCCATTAGGATGAATTGTTTTATATTTTATATTTTGAATTTTTTTATTTAATAAAATGTTTACAATAATAATTTTTATTTTTATTTTGAATTGTTTTAATATGTAGTTGACACTCAATATGGACATTAAAATATTTTATTTATAATTGATACGTTAATATTATTTCTACTTACTTTTTCTCTACGCATATATGGAGTTCATATTGAAATATATTAGTTAACATGGATATTCAAATATTTTAATTAAGAAATCTATCTGGAGTACCTATACTAATAGAGAAAACCTAGAAAGTATATACATATTGTTGATGGCCTACCACTAATAAACTAGACCAATAGCAGGAAAATAATGATTTTGTCTAAGATGTGTGAGAAATATTAGCACTATAAAATATATAACATGAGAACATAAAACTAGAAGTATCAGTTTATGAAATTATAAGTTCTATATGATTATACTAACTAAGAGGTAAGAAATGCTTTCTACTATAAGAAAAGTAGAAAAAAAAAACCATGTAACGAGTGCATGCTAGTATTTAAACTAGGGGAATAATGTCCTCCAAGTCTGTGACTAGACATAAGTAGCAAGTCATGTTAGGGGTTAAATGTCCATTATATTTATTGGTGGGAAATGAATTTATGATCAACTTCTTGGATTTGTAGGTTAAGATCATCTAGTTGAAGTATAATTGCCTAGTACTGTTAACTACATTCTATTAGGAGATTACCCATAATGATATTCCTGATAATACATATATAAAGTGAGAAAATATTTGGTTCTATATTCAAGGGTCACTATCCCTAATATATGATTCTTTAAAGTGTAATTAGGAAATGAGGAAAGTTAGAATCCATTTACTAAGCTTTGTTATCGTTTCCCTCCAGAGGAGATAAGTGATATTAGGAAACTAATATTGGGAAGGAAACCCATTTATTCTTAAACAACCTTCTTTCATTTGCATCCCCAAATTTTTCTATTGGGTTGTTTCAACTTTAGGGTTGTAGAGTCAGCATAGGAGAAGTCAATTTGGTCAAAATCTAGCCCCAATAAGATAGATAATTGGAAATTATGACTTGCAGAGGGAGCTCAACAGAGAATTTCTTGGATAACCACCATTGAGCCACTTATCAATGTTACATTTTTATCCACTTCTTTACGTTTGAGAACATTGAAATTTTGTATAACAAAAAACTCTTCAACTTCATTCCATTGGTGATTTAAGTCTTGAAGCAAGATCCATGTCTTTTCATCCTTTAATACCATAAGAAATCCCTACTTCTTGCACTTACCTCCCTAATTATAGACATTTTTAACCCTTAGAATTCATATAATATACCTACATGTTATAGAAATTTTGTAGCTTATCTACCTCCAATGAGGAAAACATGAATAAGTCCCAATGTTATTCTAGACATACATGAATCCTTAAGTAGTTCATGCGAGAGACTTTTCAAATGCCTATAAATACTATTATAAGTGATCTAAATTTTCACATTTCATAAGTAACCCAAAAAAATTAATGAAATTTAATTTAAAACCTCCTTCAACTTTAGAATCTACTAATTAAACTACTCATTAAAACTTCCAAATTTCCTTGAAGTTACTAAAACCCCAAAAATCACAAATTTGTAGAATTGCTAGGGTAATATGTATATTAACTATATAAAAAATAAATAAATAGAAAAGGAACAGACAAAAGAAGAAGAGAGAAAGGTCAAATTTGTATTTAGTAATGAAAATATGTGTGCTTAAATTTATTAAAGAGAAAAGATGTTATATACTTTTATTTTCCCATAATATATAATGTTTTTATGTAAAGTAAATTTCGATTACTAGAAAATAAATATAAATTTTAATTACTCTAACATCAAATTTTGGATGGTCATTTTGGAAAATACAAGAAACTTAGATTTTAAAAACTGGTCTTGCTAAAGTGATTTGGTGAAAATATTTATAATTTATTTGTCTTATACAATATTAAAATTCAATTTAATATTTTTTAACGTATTTCATAAAATTATATTTTATGTATCTATTTGTAATATTTTATGTATTTTTTTACAAATGAATGAAATTTTTTAATTTACATAAAAAATTCACATTTTACATCAGTTTGTTTAGTTTCATCTTTTATATGTCTAATAAAATATTTCTTTTAGCTATTCACCCCCGTGCCATATTCTAGGCATGAATGTGGGATTTCATAGAACAACCAATCCAAGAACAACTAAGGGAATCTAGAGGTTAAACCACTTCCGCCCTCATCAAAACATGATCACACCAAAACCGGTGCTTTGATCACAACCAAACCGAACATGGAATTCCATCAAGAATCCATCATTATCCTTGAGGAATTTTTCTTCTACCCTAGATCACTAGGCCCTAAACTGAGACTTATCCCTTAGGCTTTACCGTGCATCCCACCAAAACCGGTCAAGGGATTCCTAGGCATTTTGTAATGAAATTTGAGACCACCTCTGCCCTGGATTATGAAATCCATTCGGCAAACCAAAGCTCAAAAACCAAAATAAACATCCCAACACCATGGCATCTGGAAAAAGGCAAGGCTATGCTGAAATCCATTGTCATAACCTGACAAAACCATGCCATCGATAGAAAGAGAACCATAGAACAACATGCAAAGCCATGCATGTCCAAACCAGCTAGGAAATCACACATGCAAAAGGTTACATGCAAATATTCCTGCTGAAGCTACGTAATCCTGCTCTTCCTTCCTTGATCCTTGATTTCCTTCCTTTCCCTTTGCTTGCTTTTCCTTCCTTAATCCAAAACTAGAAGTGATCAAAGAAAACTCTAAGTGACCAAGAGTGAGAGAGAGAGAATAATGAGAGAGCTCCAAACTTGAACTGACCAAGATCCTACCACTGACTAAGATCTTGAGCCAAGCGCTTGCCAAATGATCCTCATAAGCCTTTTTATTGATGAGGCCTCTATTTTCTTCATTTTCCATTATTTTCCTTCAATTTCCTCCTCACATGCAACCTGTGACCTTTTACATTCCTTTTCTCCTATTTTCATAAACAAATGTGCCAAAAATTCCTTTTTGCCTTTGCAGTTGCCAATTTCCTTAGCCATATTAAATGAAAATGAGCACCCACACCAGGATGTCCTAACCAACATTAAGCTTGGAATAAGTGTCCCTTACCCATGGTTTTATTTTTCCTTTATTAACTTTTATTACATGAACTTTTGACTAGGGCTGTTACAGAACCCCCCCCCTTGGGGAACACCGTCCTCGGTGTTAAACCACACCATGACCTTAGCAAAACTGCTAAAAAACAAGCATACTTCCCATGGAGCTTTATAACTTAGCTCGTCATAGTATTTACAATGAATAACCTGCTCAAAAGAAAAACATCATGACAACATGACAACATACCACATATTGGAGCTTTATAACACAACTCAATATGGTATTTACAATAACCACATATACACATATGCACATTTGCTAAACCAAAAATTAAAAGGATACGATGCTTGTATCAATCAACAAGGGAATCTAGAGGATCACACCTCCACCCTCAAAGGAGTACCAAAATTCACCTCCTTCCTAGGAAGTCCAAAATCCAATGCCACAATCAAACTACATCCAATGTCTAGCATTATAATATTGTGCCACTTGCCCACTCAGGGAACAGTTACCAACTCATTTTTTCAAGTCACACTCCCAATGTGCATCTGATTCCATCTGACAATGCTCATGAACAAAACAAATATATCCACCACCTTCCCTTCTCTGCTACATAGTCCCTCGAGAAATTCGGTCACCCCCTTCCGTGCAACCACTCACCTTCCAAGTTCTCTGGAATCCCCTAACATGGGTGATCCATCCCTTTGCAAGGTTTCCTTGCATTGGAAGATACAAAACCAAGGAATATACCTACCTCAAAACCATCATATCGATCATAGCATGCTCATGGCAATCAATGGACAATATTGGGTACTAGTGTCCCACAATGGCCTTGCTCCTGAACTACTTTACCAACATATTGTTGCATGTTCCAATTTCTTTTACTCATGTTGCCAATTTTTGCAGTCAATTTCAACCACCCAACCAAGCATGTTGATGCATGCCTGTTCCAAGCACATAATTTCCATTAGATTCAAATAAATTGAAATAACCTAAAATCATAGCTCAATGGTAGTTCGTCAATAAGGTACACTTGCAATTGTGTTCACTTCCTGTCACAACAAGTCAAACTAACTGTTTAATCAAAACATCATGTATAAAAATATCGCATTTGGTTAGCTCAAAACAAAACCATCATAGATCAACATCATAAATCACATGTAACCATCATAAACTAGAATCATAGATCACATATAATCATCATATACCATAGTCATAAATCACATGCATAATAAAACTGAAATAAAATGTTGATACTTATCCTTTCATCAATGCTTAGCTTCTACGTTGTCTTTATTTAGTACACACTTCGGGTTGGTTTCCACACTCGACAAACACCCAGCGCCTTCTCCTCAACCATGTGCACATACACATAGTGTGCATCACACACATACAGCTTCACACGTCATACAACACCATGAAATACATGCATCTACACTAGTACCATATGTACCACATGTACACAATACCATCTATACACTGCAACCACCTACACAACGTGTGCACAATGTCACATGTACACAGCACCACCTGCACAACGTGTACACAACACCACATGTACACTGCACCACTGTACATCATGTACATAGTACCACACACACGACATGTGCGTGACGCCATATGTACAAAACACCACATGCACGACATGTAGACAACACCACCTACACACCTCGCCACTTGTACAACATGTACACAAAACCCCATGCAAAAAACACCACTTGTACAATCATGCACACAACACCATATGTACACAGAGCCACATGTACAACATGCACACAACACCACTTGTACATAGCACTGCATATCCAACATATACATAACATCATCTATACACAAAACTACATATCCAACATCTACACGGCACCATCTATACCTAGCATTGCATATGCAATATCCACACAACAATACATGCACATAACATCACATATGCAACATGTGCACAACAACAGCACCACACATCCAAAACCATATTGTCTTTTACCAAGCAACCTTACTTCTAGTGTCTTATCCATGCTTGTCCCATCATGTCGTAGACCACCCTGCTTTCATTTCACTGTTGTATCCCTCAGTATAACCTGTCCATAACATAGACATAATATAATCACATAATATCAACTCATAACCATATGATACTAACCTTTCATATTTTCCATGACTACTCTTCTCAATTGATTCCTTGTAAGGCCATGAACCTCTTCATGCCATTCGCCTGTGTAAGCAATCATTCCTCCATAAGGACGATTCATGATGACCCTGTCAAATAGTGACACAGATACATACATACATACATACATAATCATTAACATAAAACAATCATCCTAATCATAACACAATTACCAAATATCAAGGTCAAGGTTTAAGAGAGCTTCCTTTATTCATGCAACACAATGCAACATTAATAATAGTCATTCCCAACATAGCCAAGGCATCCGACACCTTAGATCCTTTTACTTTTCCTTTTCTAGTTACCTTTCACATGTTTGTACTAACACTGTCCATTTACCACTATGGACCAACCAGTCCAACTGACTATCATAGTCTTACCTTCCGTTGTGCTTACTCATGCTCAGAGCTTCATCTAAATCTTACATCATCAATTGGTTACCACACAACTCTCCTAGAGCTCCATTAACTTCCTCCTTTCCAAACCAACTCCAAAGAATCAAAACATAAAAGGAAATACCAAGAAACAAACAAGAAGAAAAACCATGAAAATCATTAACAACATGACACCGCAACAAAGTGGCATAGCTATGCACCAAACATACGTAAAATTGCAAATCAAGCACAACAATCACAAAATACCAAAAGCACAAGACTAACCACAGACACCATGACTCAATCCCCATGCTTCTAAAGGAAAGTTCAACCTGAGCCTCCTTCAAGATTTCATGGAAATTTCTCTTTCCATGCAACTCCCTGCATCACACTGTCATAAACACATAACTGTTAGTGAATAAATAAACATAGAAATACAACAATTAGCTTATCTTGTTGTGCCACACACATTGCTTGTAACTGAAAACATCCATACCATATCTCAAGGGACTCCAATCCCCTTGATAGATCCACTTCTAGCTAATATACCTGTCAATTACATGTTATGAGTCTAGCACATATCCACATAATGTCGGACAAAATCAAGGTTAAGAAGACTTCTTGTATGTAAAACACTCATTCGTTTCAAATTAGGGTTTCCAAACATAACCAAAGGAATTCTTGTCCAATTCCTTCCTTTTACCTTTTTACTTGGTTGCAATCTAGGATTACTAGTACTGTCACATTAGCTAGTTGTTAGTTATATAAGCACATCAATTGTTACCTTGTCACATTAATAACAACCATGTTTCCCTCCAACTTGCTTGCACATGTCAGTCTCACGTTCTAAAGATCAAAACATTCATATTTAAAAATTTGAAATCAACCTTTACCAAGACTAACAATCATGTCATAATCCATAGTCAACTCATAGTCCTTAGACACAATGCTACAACTATCACCTACTATACTCAAGTACATATCAATTGTCTCAACATACATGTGTTGATACAATCATCTTAAAACAAGATCATTGCAATTGATACTCATATTATGAAATTCGTCAAATATTCAACCAACTTGAAAACATACCATGTTAAATAAATTAACTAGACAACATAATCAAACAGTAAAGAACCAAATATCTGACATAAACAAACTCTCACCTTACTATATCTCAGGGGAGATGATCTTGTCTACACAATCAAGCTAGTTAGCACGATATAAATTCACAACACATCAACTTAAACATAAATAAGGTCATGATATCCATAACAATCACTAACTAACATGTTCACATCTTAACTTATAAAAATTATCATTTATGCATAGCAATCACATATGTACGATTGGTCTAGATTAGTACCACGCAATGCATCACAATAAGTTGAATCATACCTGAATGTCATAACCCTAACCATCTGTATAGGCCAATCCAATTTAGCATGATACATATAATGTTAAGATCTTAATGAAATAACCCTAATCATCAAGTTACTAGCATATAACAAGAAGTTAACCTATCATTCTCACCAACAACATATAACATAATCATCAAGTTATCTAGTATAAAACAACAATAACAATGCATAAAACTACATGTTACTATCATTCTTGACTATCCGAAACATGTGCATATAACTACACTAATCAACTAACATCTATAATGAAGGTAACCATAGCATCAAAATACATGTACATAAACCTAATGTATATAATCCTAATACATATAAAAATTCTTAACTTACATACCTGCATGTCAACATAAAATACCTGTATGACGATCTACTATTATGCCAAAGCCTAATGCTGCAACCTCATTACGATGATCTGCATCTCCTACTCTATCTCAGCCAACACATTAGCATCATAACGTACCAATATCACTCTGATGACCTAAATTGCATACCATAACTTCACAAGGCATGCTTGACTTACTATTCATGCATAACTATAACCAAGATCATACATGCATAACGACTGCATATAGAAATATAACATATGAGTACCAAACCATATTCACATCATTCTAGCTAGAGTCCAACCATCAATTCATGACTATATCAACTTCACAAAACATGACCTTATGCATGACAACAACCATTACTCTATTGTACACATTTCCACATGCAACTATCAACTTGCATAAGGAATGCCTAATCAACTACACATAGACATGAACACATGTAGTTGAGCATAAGTGATCAATTCTTGTATACAACCTACAAGATTGATACATGTAATCAAAAACCCACGAATGCAACCTAACATACAAGGATGTAATCAAGCTGCATATAATCATGTAACTAGTGATATACTCTTGACGATGCAGTCGACAAAATCAACATCAAGTTACTCATGACAACCATACTACAATCATGATCAATCATTATGTAATGCAACAAGCACATGGAATGCAAGTGTAAGAGACACACATGCAAATGACATGCATGCATGACCAACACATTCACCCAATTAGAGTGCAACCACGCTCTGATACCACTCTATAACGCCCTCCTCCCACATCTACCCAAGCAACCAACCAGCCATGGTTAACATGCGACGAGAGGCCACTATGATAAGACTCAACCTCTGAGGTAACCTTAAGGAAATGGATTCGAAAAATCAATACCTTACAAACCTCCCTCATGTACTTCAAGACCCCCAGGAGCTAATCGACCACTCCAGGTGCCTAACCCCATGAGTTAACCTAGAATTTCAATGAATTAAACCTAGATTCGCTCCCATGACAAGGCATGCATGCGTTTGGAACCGTAAAATTTCTCTCACAATGCCTTCAAAGGAGAGACTGCAGTGTTTTTTAGCCAATTTTGTGCCAGAGACTATGAGATTTAAGCCACTTTTTTAGGGCTAGTCTCCAAACCAATGCCTAGAACTTGATGAGACTTTCCAAGACAATAGATGACACCAAGGAAAAACCTCTAACACAAAAAATGATCAAGGGCTTGACTTAACCAAGCCTAACCATGACAAAAATTTTGTCAAACACTTAGTAAATATGCAACCTACAGGTGTAAATGATAGATCTGAGCATAGGGGTCTCATACTTATCTGAGATTTTCCATGAAGCATTGTTTCCTTATCACTTTAACTACCATTCCATCCATTAAGTCATACATACATTGTCCATTCATTTACAAGTAAAAACACGAGATAACCATGACATAAACCAGTCACATAACCATGCTTATAACCAACATTAAAACACGTAAATATCAGAGATATGGTAGCCATCAAATCTAGATATAAAGAAGTGCAAAATTAAGAGAACTTATATTTCTTTAATCATAGGCAAATCCAACTAAGTTCAGGACTTCCACGTACCACCCGACCATAGACATGGCTGAACCAGATATTTCTTTTAGCTAGTCACCCCCATGCCATATTCTAAGCATGAATGTGGGATCTCATAGAACAACCAATCCAAGAACAACCAAGGGAATCAAGAGGTTAAACCACCTCCACCCTCATCAAACCGTGATCACATCAAAACTGGTGCTCTGATCACAACCGAACCAAACTTGGAATGCCATCTGGAATCCATCACTATCCTTGAGGTCTTTTCTGTCTCCTGGTATCTTAGGCTTTACCACAATCCAATCCCAGATCACTAGGCCCTAAAACGAGACCAGTCTCTCAGGGTTTACTGCAATCCAAATTCTCAGGCCCTAAACTGAGACTTCTCCCTCAGGCTTTACTGTGTATCCCGCAAAAACCGGTCAAGGGATTCCTAGGCCTTTGTGAATGAAACTTGAGACCACCTCTGCCCCGGATTCTGAAATCCATCCAACAAAACATAGCTGAAAAGACGAAATAAATATCCTGACACCATGGCATTCAAAAAAAGGCAAGGTTAGGCTGAAAACCATTGTCATAACTTGACAAACCATGCCATCGACAACAAGAGAACCAACACCAACATGCAAAGCCATGCATGTCCAAACCAACTAGGAAATCACACATGCAAAAGGTTACCTACACGAATTCCCGCTGAAGCTACTTGATCCTGCTCTTCCTTCCTTGATCCTTGTTTTCCTTCCTTTCCCTTTTCTTGCTTTTCCTTCCTTGATAAAAAACTAGAGTGCTCCAAGAAAAATCCAAGTGACCAAGAGTGAGAGAGAGAGAGAGAATAATGAGAGAGCTCCAAAATTGAACTAACCAAGAGCCTAACACTTACTAAGAGCTTGAACGAAGCGCTTGCCAACTGATCCTCGAAAGAATTTTTATTGATGATGCCTCTATTTTCTTCATTTTCCATTATTTTCCTTCAATTTCCTCCTCACATGCAACGTATGACCTTTTACCTTCCTTTTCTCCTATTTTCCTTTATTTTCATAAATGTGCCAAAAAATGCCTTTTTTCCACTTTAATGCCTTTGCCTCTGCCTTTTCCAATTTCCTTAACCATAATAAACTGAAATGAAAACCCACATCAGGATGTTCCGCTCAAAATTCAACTTGGAATATGTGTCCCTTACCTATGTTCTTATTTTGCCTTTATTAACTTTTATTACATGAACTTTTCACCAGGGCTGTTATAATGTTGTCATCTTCTACATGTCTAATAAAATCACAATATATATCAATATGTTCAGTATTCCCATATTCTACATATATATTATCAATATATATATATATATATATATATATATATATATATTATATATATATATATATATATATATATCACAACCATTGGTTGATTTTCCATGTAAATAAACTAAGACCAAGGTCATGGGACACGTATTCCAAGTTGAATGGTGGGTAAACATTATAGTGGGCATCACTTGTGGTTTATTAATGGCTATGGAAATTGACAAAGACATTGGTAAAAACAAAGAGTCAATATATGGCATTTAATTATGAAAATAAAAGAAAATAGGAGAAAAGGAAGGTGAAGAGACACAAATTTGCATGCAATGGAAATTAGAGGAAAAATGAAGGAAAATGAAGAAAAAGAAGACATAGTGATAAAAAAGAATAAGAGAATCAATTGCTAGCCTTTTGACAATTTTGAGTTGGGCTCTCGTTAATTCTCTCATACTTTTGCACACTTAAAGTATTCTTGTAGCATTCTAGAATTCACTTGGATTGGAGAAAGAAAGAAAAGGAAAGAAAGAAGCACAAGGAAATAGTTGGATCCACAACTACATTAGGATTAATTTGTTGGTAACAAGTTGCATGTGTGATCTCCTTCCTCTTTTTTGGATCCATGCTATATGCATGTGATTTCTTGGTTATGTGATGTCAGTGGCATAGAGATTTTCCTCGATCGACAATGGTTTCAACCTCGCCTTGCCATTTATTGGATAGACATGATGTAATGGGTTTCCCCATTTGATTTTCCAAATGGTTCTTAGGTTATCTATGACTATGGGTTGGAAAAAATTCTTTGGAGCCCTGAAAAAACATGGGTTCCATGGAGGCTATGGGTTGAGGTACTAGTCCCTGGAGCTTGTGGGCTGGGAAAAATTCTCTGGAGCCCTGAAATAACTTGGGTTCTCTAGAGGTTGTGGGTTGAGATACTAGCTCCTAGAGCTTTGAATAGCTTGTATAAAGACCAATATGGTTGATTTTAGTGCTTTCTGGACCATACAGGTGAGATCACTGTGCTTGAGGGTTGAAGGGGTTTGACCTCTAGAAGCCCTGGGCTCTTCTATTTTGGTTAACCCTTATGATCCCACATTTGTACTTGGAATATGGTGTGGGGGTGATTAGATGAAGGAGAGATTTGGTTTAGCCGAATCTATGGTTAGGTGGTACATGGAAGTCCTCGACTTGCTTAGCATTTTCATATGTTAATATGAGATATTTTCTTGTTATGATCTATGAACACTTGTACTAGTTCTCATGGTGATCTTATGACTGATTTGTCATCATTTCTATTCTGGTTATATGTTGGATATATGCCTGGTTTTATGTCGTGCTCTAGCTATGGTTGTTGTTCATGATTTGATAAGTTATTGGATGGTTGATGAATGCACGGGCAAACAAGTGTTGTTGTAGCAATAATTTATAATTCAATCACACATTGAAATAAATATTATGTGAAAACCGAGGAGACAAACATAGCTAAATACTTTCATCAATAAAGTGAAAGTATTTTCATTTTATTGATGAAAATGAATGGTTGAGATTGCAAGCCAAGGGAATATTCTTCGTCTAATACATGATCCAATGAATAATATGAAAAGTTTTCCAATCATTTTTTAGTTTCTTAAGTCTACTCCTATCCTTAATTTATTAAAAAATCATTTGTGAAACATGATTATCCTTGGAATGTATGTTCCTTTGGCATATTGGCACATCGATTCATGTCTGTTCCGTTGCTTGATGCTTCAACCATCCATTGCAACATTTCAAATGTCATGAATTCCTTATCCTTAAAATTTTCTTGTTGATCGCTTCAGTAATTTAAGATTGTGAATTCATCACCCATTTGATTTTGAATTATGATTCACCTGCACTGAAGCTGAATCAATGAACAAAGAATAAGGGTGTTTCAATAACACGCTTGTTGCCATTTGAGTCTAGGAATTCTTCTTCTTGTGATGCTTCTTTTGAAAAGTAATTTTTTATGAGAAACGGCATATACTATTTACGTGATACCTATTTTCCTCCATTAACACTGTGATTGATTAGATCTAGGTAAAGTAGTATATTAAAGAATGTTGAGAATAAAAAAGGCATGGAAGTAATGGGAGATAGCCAAATTGATTTTAATGTCATTTAAGAGAAGAAAGAGGAATGGTATGGTGTTCGTAACACAAACGATAATATTCAACAATAGGCAAGCATGGAAGAAAGTTGTAGCCAATATGTGTTGTTGGCATTACAAGAGGAAGATTGTCATTGCAACATGCGTGAGGTAAGCGATATTATGTTAATCGATGGTTGGACTCCGAGTTTCCACGTTCAAGCTGAGTTAAAACTCCAAAACTACATTCTTTGCACTTATGAAAAATGAATATTTGAGGATCATTGACACCACTAAACATGTACTGAAGACTTTTGAATGTATCTTTGTTTGTATACAAAGATTCGTGTCAACCTAATTGGGTTCTTGAAATCAAAACCAATATATTCAATATGTACAAACAATAATATCATTAAAATATTAAATTAATAACAATATTATTATGGCATAGTATATCTTATAGACGAAATGGCATTTTTCACGACATTTTTTCTCGTTAATTTTAATCAAAATTTGACAGAGATTTTTAAAATTTTCAGTTTAAATTGTTTAATCTATATAATTCGAGTGCCTTAGATGTTTTCCATGGTGAAAAATCCATTTATGCATTCAAAAATGAATTTTAAACAACAAAAAAATTTGAAATTGTATTGTCGGATTTTGGTGAATTTTGGTGAAAAAGGTTATTTCGTCTATAAGTTAGACTACACCTATTATTATTAGTTATAGTAAACATTAAGTTTAATAATAATGTTTTTTTAACATGGTCAGTTGTGTTATATTAATTCCAAAAAGGGAAGGCATAAGCCTTGATATATAGTAATTTTACCAGATACTTGAACTAATCTCCAAGAGTATTGTTTTCCTCGTTGTACATATAATCGAAGATTACATGACTTTTTTACCACATTGATCTTATAGTCCCTAACAAAATGCTTAAGGAGAAACAAAAGATTGCAATTCATAGCCGATGACTAAAGGTCAGAAATTAAAAGTAGAATTTGCTGGAGGGAAATGTCTTGAGATTGAATTTTGATGCTTGCAGAAGATACACAACCAAATCATCATTCATTATTCTTGATAGATCGAAAAATTCTCCCTCTACTGAGAAATACTGTTTTGTTCATTTGAATTTTCTCCCTCTGACATATCGTGTTGATATTTGGATTGATCTGTTAAATAGAAAATGAAGCCATGGAAAAATGAGAAATGGTCCTTCCGAGGCATGAAAAATGACTTTGCCTGAGCCAATGCTTCTTTGACAACCAAGTGATGGGGACAAGAAAGGAACTTCTAAGGAGTGAGGAAATAGATAACGAGAGTAGCGAAAGAGACAAAGGGGGATCAAGGAAGAGTGATGAGGAACGCGCGGGGGAGAAAGGAAGGAGAGGGAGGTAAGGGGATCAAGAAGAGGAGCACAACAAGTCAGAGAGGAAAGCACAGCCAAAGAAGAAAGGTAGGAGGAGAAACATGGGTATCTAGTGAATCTAGAAGCTAATGATCATGAAGAGAATAGAAAGAAGAGAAAAGGGTTTCGAGGAGAAAATCATAAAAGCTTAGAATAAGAGGATTAGACAAAATCATTGAGCATATTGGGAGGGGGGAAATAGAAGAGATTCATGGAATGCGTCTCACTGCGAATTTTCTATTGACTCTTGATTCTCCTTGATGTTTGAGACATGCATTATTTTCCATCTCATCAGCTCGTCCATTTTTCTCCCTTAATGCTGATAATAAGAGATCTCACCTAGATTCCTTATGTGATTTTGAATTCTAGAAATTATATCACCGAGGCCCGCATTGGAGGGGATTGTCTTTTAAATCATTTGCTGAATAAGGATTGCAGATTCACCAATTATTATTGGATTTGTGATTTTAAGCTCCCTTAGAATTTTAACTCCCAACAAAAGGCCATAAACCTATCTCTATTGTTTGAGGCTTGACCCAAACCCCACTTGAAGGAAGAGATTTCAATTCCGTGATAGCTAGTGATGATACCCCCGGCTCCAGAACAACCAAGATTAGATTTTGAGGTCCCATAAAAATACAATCATGGCCTCTTCTGGGAGTCAATCCAGTCTTTGAAGTCCCAATTTTTGAGGCGAATCTTCCATCTAACATGGTTGATAATTTTTTTGTATAGCAGGACATAGAGGGATTCAGTTTATTGCGAATCCCAACCATTGTTTCTCTTCAATTTGTAGAGCGTTAAGATCCATTTTGTTTTTACCCTTTCAAAGAATATATTTTGTCATCAAACTCCAAGTTTTAGCGATGGTATTCCTGCTATTAGGATTTTTATTTTGAAATATGAATTTATTCCTTGCCAGCCATATGTACCAACATAAAAATGTTGGAAGGTTTTTCCAAAAGTGCTTCAACAAGCCTTTGTTTTTGAAAGTATGAGGGTAAGAGGATTTCGAGTTGGTGATAAAATCTTAAATGTTGAGGCTGGGATTAATGTGAGTGAGAATATGACTAATTATCTCACACCAACAATTTCTTGAAAAATAGCAAGATAAGAAGAGATGTTGGATTGTTTCTTTAGCCAAAGAAAAGAAAGGGCAAATAGATGGTCCTTGAATGCTTACTCTTCTGAGGTTGTCTGCAGTGAGGATCTTACCTTTTGATAATGCAAAAACCGGCTTCTTCTCTAATGCACAACAAAGTTGCAACTTTCTTCCACACGCATGACCTGTGGGGTATGGGCCTACAAAATTTGTTTTAATTTCTGCTGTGATTTCTGTAACAAGATATCAAACCATCTCTACACCATTAACAGATTACTAGCATTGAAGAATTCGGAGGATCACAACCACAAGATTTCGAACGAATTTAAACCTTAATCTTATTAAAAATGCACACAAATAGCGCATGATCCAGAGTACATAAAATACAGATATTTCATTAACGTTTCGAGCTCGAATTACAACATGCTTCCATGATCCAGATCGCTCTCTCGCTCTTGATGTTACATGGCATCTGGCCCCCCCACAAATGCACGAAGACTATATTTTATAACGAATACAATACATCGAATGGATGATTTTAGATCCATTCTTTTCTCTTAGGATCTCGTAACAAATTCCTAAAATCACTCACAATCTCTTAGAATAGTAATTTCATTAATAACAATTAGCAAATTCATGAGCAAATGTGGTTCTCATGCCACACTGATGTTCTGGAAGGTTCATGAATTTCAGTTTTGACTTGGGGTGGCTTTGCTCCTACATTAGACTCCCGAGGTAAAAAAAAATTATGACCTCTTAGTCATATGCTTCTAGCCTTCATAACAGCTTAACTTGTGAGCTGCAATCAACCTCTACAATAGCAAGTCCCCCCTGCTGCCACTTACCTCACCAAGCTCTCCTCTGGACTTGGTGTTTTTGAAAGCTCCATGTTCTCTCCTCAAACCTCTTGCTAACTAACAATTCTACCCAACACTTCTTTGCTGGAATTGTTATCTCCAAGACAACTCTACCCACAATCGCAACTGTGGAGCTGCCTCAGCAACTTCTACCCAACTGCAGTTGGAAGTTGTTCTCAGGTTCTCTTGAGAACTCCTTGCTCTTAGGCTATTGCAATCTTCTCACCTTCCTCTGTTGCTACTTGCAAAAAAATATAAAGACCATACCTCTTTAAATTTGCACCTCCTTCCACAGAATCTTCTTCTGCTCTGATACCACTTTGATGATGGAAAAATGACCTTCTTCTATAATGTGCAACAAAGCTGCAACTTTCTTCCACATGCAAAACCTGTGGGGTATGGGCCTACAGAATTTGTTTTAATTTCTGCTGCAGTTTCTGTAACAAGATCTTAAGCCATCTCTACTCCATTAATAGATTACTAGCATTGAAGAATTCAGAGGATCAAAACCATAGGATTTCAGATGAATTAAAACCTTAATGTTATTAAAAACACACACAAATAAAGCATGATCCAGAGTACATAAAATACATAGATTTCACTAATGTTTCAAGCTCGAATCACAACACGCTTCCATGAGCCGGATTGCTCTCTTGCTCTTGATGTCACATGGTGTCTAGCCCCCCCTACAAATGCACAAAGACTATATTTTATAACCAATACAATACATCGAATGGAACATTTCATATCCATTCTTTTCTCTTAGGATCTCATAACAAATTCCTAAAATCACTCACAATCTCTTAAAATAGTAATTTCATTAATAACAATTAACAAATTCATGAGCAAATCTGGTTCTCATGCCACGCTGAGATTCAGGAAGGTTCACGAATTTTAGTTTTGACTTGGGGTGGTTTTGCTCCTGCATCACCTTTCAACATTGTCCACATGAATATTTTTATTTTAGGAAGAGATTAAACTTTCCAGGTCATTCTCTAAAGCATTTAGGTGGGAGATTGATGATTATCTTCTTGCATCTTGGCATATCTAGTTTTAACTGTATATTCTCTTCCTGATGGATTCCATTTGAAGCCATCTTTCTGCTAAAAATGATAGGAGTTGATCCCTTAAGTAAACTCAACATAATATTTTTTTGATGAAGAAGATAGAGGGGGACAACAAGGATATTCCAACCATCCCATGAGTTGTCTTGTTGATTCCAAGAGGAGATTTGATCTAGAGTTGTGATGCCCAAGTTTTGAAGCCACTGAAGAATGTTTTTAATTTCTGAAAAGGAGGAAAGTGAGGGATTTCCCATAATACTGTCATTCCATATATTAATTTCCTTGCCTCCTCTAGCAACTCTGGAGGTATTATCTCTGATTAAAGAAATATATTTTTTGCAAAGTTTCTAGATATGAGAGCAAGGGATATTGGGGATTTGAATAGAAAGGAGATGGTGACAAGGAGCATTAATGTATTTGTATTCTAGAACCTGCTTCCACCAAGAGGGCTCACCAAAGAGGAGTCCCCAAATGATTTTGGCTCCTAGAGAAATATTTATTAGGCAAGGATGCCTTATTGTTATTCCTCCTTTTTCTTAGGTTGATGTGACTTGTTTCCTATTTATGAGACTGAACTTTTTTGTCTCATTTTTTCTTCCCTACCAAAGGAAATTTGTAGTGATTATCTCAATTTGTTTTTGAACCCTGACTGGAGCTTGGAGAGAGGAAAATTGATATAAGGGGAGAGAAGAAAGTACAAACTTGATCAAAATGGTTCTCCTGGCTAGGTTAAGCCATTGTGTATCCCATTGCTTTATTTGTCTCTTCAATTTTTCTAATGCGTCTTCCCAAATCTCAACTTTCGATGAGCCATTTGAGGTTGAAATTCCCAAATATTTAAAGTATTTCCAATTCATCTTGAGAGGAATGCCAGAGATCTATGAGATACTCTGAAGGACCTTGATGGGGGCATTCCAACCGTAGATACAACTCTTGAGCTTGTTGATGGAGCCTCCTGACAATTCCATAAATTGATCCAAAATTATTTTAAATCTTCTAGATACAATGCAAGATGCTCCTCCCATGAGAAGTGCATTATCAAAAAATTATGAATGGTTCATATTTTTTGTTCATTTGTTGAACTGAATCCCTGTTATAAGTCCCTTTTGTCTGCAACTTTCCAAATTTCTGTTGAAAGACTCTGCCATCAGAATGAAAAGCAAAGGAGAAACTGGGCAGCCTTTCCTAAGCCCTCTGGTGCTTTGGAAAAAATTACCAGGTCTCCCACTAATTAGACGACTGATCCAAGGCCTATGGATGTAAAATTTTATGAGGTCAATGAATTCGTTTGCAAATCTGAATTTTGAAGGACTATTAGAAGAAAGGAGTGTCTAACCCTGTCAAAGGTGTTAGCCAAGTCTATCAATTTTCCGACTAGGGACAAAGCCACCCTGATTTCTAGAAATTTGTTAAGGAAGAAGGAGTTTGGGGTGCATGGAAAATTTTAGGGGCTAATATTCACAAGTGGGCTAATTTTCTATACTTTTCAAAAAAAAAAAAATCACCAATTTCCATTTTTTCTAAAAATAATTCGCCCAAATTTTATAGTATGAAATTATTTTACCTTAAAAACATCTAAGATATTATATAGAATAATATAATATAATTAGAATTTTATATATTTTTACAAAAATATCATCTAACATTTTACAATTTTTCTATTATAGATTACTAAGATTCGCGAGGGTTTCTAAAATTTCAAATAGATATCCGTCCTTGAAATTTTCCCTATTGAGGCGGTTGACCATTACTTTGGTGATTATTTTCTAAGAGGAGTTGCACAATGATATGGGCCTGAAAAGGTCAAAGGAGGTAGGTCTTGAGTCTTTGGGAATAAGGGAAAGATAAGTTGAGCCAGTATTTCCTCCCACTTTTTTTTTTTTTCCTTTGAACCCAATGGATCATTTTTAGAAGGTCTTTCTTGATGAGATCTCAGAAAGACAGAAAGAAAGAGATAGAGAAGCCATCCAGCCTAGGAGCTTTATCTGGGTGGAGGCTCCATATTTCTCAAATTAATTCCTCTTCCTCTACTGATTTTGTAAGGGTTTCATTTGCACTTGCAATCACTAGTTTTGGAATAGGCTTAGAAGGTTCTCATAGCTATTGGGTTCTTCCTCTGTTGAGAGGAGTCTATTGAAGTATTGAAAATCCTCTTCCTTAATTTCTTCTTCATCTTTGACTTCTGTGTTTCCATCCACTTTTATTGTATCAATATGATTCCTTGTTCTTCTTGCTTTTGTTTGGTTATGGAAGAAGGACATGTTCTTTTCACCTACCTGAATCCATAAGCTTCTTGACTTTATCCTCTAACTTTCCTCTTCTCTCCGATTGGATTGGTATATTTCCCAATAGAGATCCTTTTCCTTAGTTTGCATTTCTCTTGTTTCTTCTCCATTATCCATTTTTGTTTGAATTTTCTCCAAATTAGATTGCATTTCCCTTTTCATTTGCATGGGCTCTCTATAGTGGATTTTGGCCCAATATTTGAAAGCATATCTCGTTATTTTCAATTCGGATTCCCAAACATACAAGGGCGATCCATTGATGCATGTTTTCCAAGATGTTTCCACCAATTTATTTGCATCTTCAAAATCATACCAAAGGGGATTATATCAAAAAGGGAGAGGCCCCAGGATTGAGGTGAGCCAAAAGTGAGGGAGATGGGATTGTGATCTGATGCAAATGATGATAGGATTTTTGATGAGATAGGGGTAGATTCTGAAATGAGGTTGAGATTGACTAGAAATCTATATAATTGTTCCTTGATATTACTCAACCCTATTATGCGATTATTCCATGTAAATATTTTTTTTTTAGGTACTACATCCATTAAGTTTTGGTTCTCAATTATCTTTTCCAATATTTCTTTGCTTCGGTCGGCCAAAAAGGAGCCCCCTCATTTTTCCTTTGCATTTAGAATCAAATTAAGGTCACTTGCAACTATTATGTTTCAATTCTCTTCTACATCAAGATGTTCTTCCTTATCTCTATAGTGAGTGGGAGCATAAATGTTGAAGATTACTATGATATTCCCTGAGTTTTTGTTTCTCTTTTCTATTATGATCCAATGATGCTCCTTATTTGAATTTCAAATTTCCCAATGGTTTTGATTCCACATGGTACTTATTCCGCCTAACGAACCTCTAGAGCTTATTGCTATTCCTTCAAAGTTTTTTTTTTATGTTGTGAATGCCTAAATTCATTTCCTCTTCAAGTAGTTTGGTCTCCTGAAGTAGTAAAAAGTTAGGGCATTCCATCTTCATTATATCCTTTAATGCATTGATTTTGGAAAAGTGACCAAGCCCTCTACTATTCCAAGGGACCAACTTAATTATTTATTCTGCGATGGGAAGGATTGTCCCTTACCTTTTGTTTCTTGTTCTTGATTGTATTTCATTCATGTTCCTCTGTCTATATATGTTTTGATAATTTATTTCATTCCCAATGTCATGTCCTTTTGAGTAGATGCATCCTGAATTTCTTTGTTTTATTTTCTTCCTATTTTTTAGGGGTTCTCAAGGAGTGCAAGAGTTTCTTTATCTTTGTTTATGGTGAGGATTCTGCCAATGGATGGATCTTGGGGACTCAGAGGGGGTCAAGGGGACGAAGGGTAGGGGAGAGGGGTAGTAAAGAGAGGGGGTTCGGGGGGAGGAAGGAGGGAAGGGGAGGGTAACTCCCCATCCTCCAGAGGACCTAAGGTGGAGAAAGGGTTGGAGGAGGGGGGAAAGGAGGATCAGAGGAAAGAGAGAGGGTGAGGGAGAAGAAGGAGCTTCGGGATGTGAGGAGCTAGGGATGTAGGATGATACATGCTTTGATGATTTATTTTCTATTTTTTTTCGTTTGGTTGTTTCCCATTATGGTTCCTGAGCTTCTATAAGTTCTACAACCACATTTTTTGGGTAGTTATTTGAAAAATGACCGTATTCATGACATACCTTGCATTTGAGGGAGAGTTGTTCGTAGTCTAGCTGTTGTATGTGAGTCCAGTTGTCGAATTTTATCTTCACTGCTTCCAGTAATTCCTTGCCCAAATCGACTTCGACACATATTATAGCATAGGTGTGAAAGTCTTCCCTTGGCTCCCTTCTATCTATGTATTTCCCAAAGGCATTGCCTATAGCCTTAACTGATTTGTCTCCCCAATAATGAAGAGGAAGATGGGGAAGGCGAAACCAAAATGGATCTGCATTAGGTATATCAAGATCATGATCAAAATCAGGGGTCCATATATTTAGGTATATACCCCTTGTATCCATGAAGTATCGGCCATTTCTGAAGATCAGGTCTCGCTCTTCTTTAGATTCAAAATAAAATGTGAAGAACCTCCTACCACAAAATCGAATGGAGATTTTCCCTTGGGTCTTACCCACCTAGTTCCTTTCAAGCCATTTTTGGAATATATTTGGGGAAGGCCAAAGGCCAGTGAACTTACCAACCAGTTCATGCTCAGCCAAGGAGAGAGAAAGTTTGCGAGGAAAGGTTGAAGGAAACTCCATTTCACGAATTTCATCGAGTTTTTTCACAAACTTTGAAATAAAGGGGTTGAAACGAGGAGGCCCTGGTGAAGTAATGATGGAGGAGAAAGATGATGCAGAAGGATCAACATCAAGAGGATCTGAAAGAGGGAGGCAAATCCCCTCTGGAGTAGATTCCGGAGGGACCATTAGGGATGACAAACTAAGGGAGAAAAGCTCAGTGAAGGCACGAGAGCGATTTTTCAAAATAGGTCAAGTTAATATTAATGTTAATATGAAAAAATATTAATATTATTAATCAAATTAATGTTTTTAATATAAATAATACTAATACTAATATTAATATTAAATATACTAAATTATGCTGATTGGTGGAATTCATAAAAAATGATTGACATATAAACGCTGGACATTAATGCCCTCGACTTATATTAACTACTTGTTTAAAATATTAAAAAATAATGTGTTATTTTAAGCTAATGAAATTATAACAACACAAATAATCCTCTTCCCCTTCTCCACCACACCCAAACTTTCTGCTCTACATCCACAATTACACCTCTTCATAATTACACAACCAGACGAATGGTTACATTGTTGCCACCTCTGTACCATCTTTACCACGACGAAACTTCGTGACCTCTATTGTCATTCTTCTCGTTCACACATATTGACTTCCTCTTCTCTACGCAAACATTCTGTTCTGCGTCCATATTTACACCTCCTCTCCATAATTACATGACCAAATGAATAGTTACATGTCGGCGAACTCTGTATCGTCTTCACCACAAAGAAAATTCTGGTCTCTAATGTCTTTCTTCCTGTTCACGCATCTTGTCTTCCACATCTCTGTAAATAACTACACATGATGAATCTGCTCTGCTCATTGACGAGCGGACGAATAATTACACCACCTTTGATGTCTTTGCTTCGTCTTTACCATGCCGAAACTTTTTCAATCATTTTGAGTCCATCGAGAATTAAATCTCCTTTCATCCTTACTAAATTATAGAAACAAACCGAATAAATTTGTGTCCGCCTCGTGTCCACCACATCCAAACTTTGGGTCTCCATTAATAATTACACCTACTCCTCCCATGCCTTCATTCATCTCACCACACCGAGACTTTGGGGTTTTGGTCAATAATTACACATCTTCTCATCCCTCCAATAATCCAATAATCAAAGAAGGGGATGAATAATTACTCCCTTTCAAAGGCATCTCTAACAAAATAATTTGACTATTATACTATTTGATTTGAATTTATAATTTTTGTTTAAAATGGTGGGAAAAATTATCATAAAGTCAAATAGAAATGAGTACATTCATTAGTGGCTCTGGCTCCTATCAACCAATGCAGACTATTCGTCACTATTATTGAAGGAAAATTATGCGACTTGGAACCAGTTGGTCTGTAATCTAGTAAAATATTTCACTTTTTCCACATGCCTCAAGGTCTTTGGCCGTTAATATGTTTCCTTACCTCTGAGGAAGACCAACTCTTAGCCAAGAAGAATCAATTTTAGGGCTTATTCACTCTTGCCACATGTATCATTTATCTATTTCCTTACCTCCTAGGAAGGCCAACTCTTATGTTTCCTTACCTCTGAGGAAGACCAACTCTAGACGCAAATGAACTTATAATTTCATATTAATAAATACATATTATTTTTTTGTTTGCTAGGTTATGTTATTCCTGAGATAACTGGCACTCCTAACTTGCTACTTGAACAAGCGAAACACAGGGGTATCTACACATTCAAAATTAAATCACCTACATAGTCAAAATTAAATCACCTAACCTAGGCCATACTAGCCTTATCATGGTTGAATTTTTGCCCATGAAATTTTGGACGAGTGACCATTACAACACAAAGTGCATTAACAAAAGAAATCTACCCCCGTGAACAACAAATACACACTTTTAATGATTAAGCCACGTGAATTAAAAAATACATAAAATACATATATAATTGAAAATGACTAAAATATTGATATAGAAAATTTATTTCACATAATAGATTTTTACTAACAAACATTATGATAACATCCTTCTTATTTTAAAACTTCATAGCACAAGCAGACTCATATTCTCTATTGTAGAATTTGACAATTTGAAAGTATTTTAATCTGAGGAGGAATTGCCTGTCCCTCTTTTTTACCACAGAACTTCACAATTTGTAAGCATTCTAAACTCATGAGGAATCACCTATAACTTATGACAACCCTTAAGATCCATATATTTGAGATCTTTGAGTTCTCTGATTTTAGATGGCAATGATTCTATGAAAATATTCATGAAGATCTGAGATTTGAGATTTTTGAGATCTCTCATTTCACATGGAAATGATTTTAACCTTTTACATCCACTGATATGTAGAAACTAAATTTTTGAAAGATTGCCAATGCCTGGTTGCACATATTCAATCTGAGTATAGTTAGATTAAGATATTCAATTTGTGTCAATTGCCACAATGGTATTGGAAAGAGTTGTAGAACCATGTTACTTAAATCTAAAACCCTCAGAGAGATGAGGTTAAGAAAAAATGCTTCCAGAATCTCTTTTAATTCAAAATTGAGTGTTAAAATTAGACTGATCAATTTTGGACATCTCAATTCCTTGTCTGGTAGAGACGCCATGTTTCTACCATAAAGCGGGAGCCTCCTCATCGTGAGTCTCGGAGTCGGGGAAAAGGGCGTCGATATCAGAGTAATGTTGACTTACGATGGATACACAATTCTCCTCTTTCTCTGCCACATAAATTTTCATGATGCACACAACATCATGAAAAACAACCATAAGGCCCTGTTGACGGTGATGGACCCACCAACATGTCAGGGGATCTCCCTGATAATAAGTCCCAACTAGACCTCAGACCGTTTGGAGTAGGAGTCCCAACAGTGGGTAGTAAAGTAGTGCCTTGACTGTGGTAGCACGTAGAGGTAAGTATGATAACTTTGTCGGAAGAAAGTGTGTGACCTTGCAGTGAGTCAAGTGAGATGCATGGGGGTTCCAACACACGGAGGGGAAAATGAAATGTGCCCCTTACAAGCCTTTAATATTACGCAACCTGAAAGGAACACACAAGCATAATGACATCACAATCTGGAAGTGAAATAATCCACAATCCAAAGTGACAGGTTAATACAACAAGACCTCTTCAACAAGATTCATACAATTGAATAAAAAATAGTTCATACGTAAATGCGTAAGTTAGATAACATACATTTCTAATGTAACCAAAATAGTTGAACTACAATAACAACATATGCATGAAAATGTGTTGGCTTGGTTATATTATTAAGTTAAAGCTCCATCCATACATACACCATTGACAACCACTAGCCCTAATAGTGGAACATTACAGTCAACGCTCCCTGCTCCTCCAGAGAGATGTACTTTCTCTACGCTGTGGAGAAGCCATGGTTCGTCACAATACTCTCGAAGCCTTCTCTTAGCAATGTCTAGCCAAAAGCTTGGCTCCCAAAATCCTATACTGGTTTATGAGGTTCTATATATAACAAAGGGTGGGGTGACCCTTGACATTCCCCTTTGACTCTTTGACTACCCTCATGACTCTTCAACTCCTTTATAAATAAATCTTTACATTACATAGTGACTGTTCACGTTCCACTAATGACACTTGGAATTTCACTTACAATATATTTACAAATAATAATACAATTTCCACATATACCCATGTGGGACAAAATAGGCTTGAGTTAGCCTAACAAGATAATACCATCACTCAGAAGCTTGGGCAAAGACAAACTCAACAACATCCTCTTGATGGTGTTCAGTGACGAACTGATACCAAGCTTGGTACTGCACCATTATGTCCCTATACTGTTTGGTGATGTCTTTATGGAAATAGACTCTTGCCTCCATGGGTTCCAAGTATATGGTTTTGGAACCTTTGTCCAAATCATCTTGGAGCATGTGTAACATTGTCCTGAGTGTGGCTAGACCATCGATGTACTTCTACATTTTTTCTGCACTCAGATGCAAGTCATCGATGGTGGCCTCTCACATCAACTTCTCCATGTACCTGTCGACCTCCAACAAGACTTGGTTTTTCTTGATGGCTTGAGTGAGGGATAAGATTGAAGGGATCTTATGTGTCCTCACTATGACATCCAAACTCTTCAACAACCGGGCATAGGAAGCCTCAATGCTAGTGAGGATCAGAGGGAGCTACTCATACTTCCAGATCAACATCTGAATCCATGCTTTGTCTAGCTCTTCCTACAGCTAAATTATATTATGCAAGTAAAGTAGGGCTCCCTTGTACCTCATTGTCCATTCTTGTACATGCGTAATAGTAATGTGGATTTCTTTGAGAGTTTGGACAATCTTCAATCACTGCTGCTGAAAACCATATAGATGGACAACCGCCTTATGCATGGTGACAAGTATGTCATACAATTTCTGCATGGTGGTCTCAAGAGTTGATACTTCAACAAGTATCACTTTTCTCATTTTTGCCATAGCAGATCTTGTGGACTCTTTTGTCCTTTGCCTGGCCTCCTACAACTGCTTTGCCATCCGATCATTCTATGCTAACAAGAACTTGAAAGTTGAACTCGTGGATTCTGCATAAGCCTTCGAAGCATCAGCCATGGCAACTAGATGTATTCTAACATATGACACAATCACCCTTTCCTCTGTGTGCAAGTGACGCATGAACATATGGGAGTTGATTTCTTCATGCTTGTACAATCCTTTGTTATGACTCATCAAATGACAGATTATACACACCCATCACTAGATCATCATCAAGGAGAACAACCTATCCTTTCTTGTTTGGGACTGGTTCTAATTCTGGAGGTGTTAGAGACTGAGGTGAGACCTTAGATTTTCTCGACATGAGGTCAGTATCTTGGTCCTGTGGCTCCTGTTCCAACTCCATGTCTGTTGTTTCAACCATATGCTCAATCTATTGAGCAAGTTACTAAACCTGCACCTACTCACCCTCTTCTTCATCTGCTGGCTGCTTTGAGTCCTCATCCTATATAGGTGCAATTTTCTCTATCATTATGTCTTGCCTTTTTTCTTTTTATTGTTTTTTCTTCTCTTGCCTCTCTCTCTTTCTTAGGTCCTAGTCTTCTTTCAGGTTCTTCTCTGTCTCCTGTAACTTTCCCTCTGCATCCTCCAACCTTTTCTTCTCTCTCTTCCTCCGCTCTACTCTCGTTTAGAGCTGTCACCTCTTTGCCTCTATCACCAAATCTACCTTCTCAACAAGAGGATCTTCTCTGAACTTGTATCTTTTCTCAGCCTCTAGGTTCTCAACAATCTACATCTTGCCTTTGTCCTTCGTTGATTTTCTGCTCACTGTTGTTGTTGTTGTTGCTTCCTATGGTTCTGCTACTTGCAGAGCTACTTTCCATTCTACAGCCATGCTGACCCGTTCATTGAGCCTAAAGAAGTTGTAGAAATACCTCCAATGATCCTCCTCTGGCCAATGACATGCCCTGTGGATCCATGGATAATACACCTTCAGAAATTGGTTGTTTGATATGCATTGGGGATCATACAGATTGAAATATCCTTGGTGTTGAACTCAAACATTTTTAAGTGCTCGACCTCGACATCCACATCCTTCAAGCTCCAGATCTCGTACAATCCAATCTGTAAAGGAAGAGCAGGCCATGCTGCCTTCTTCCTCCTATGCAGTCCTATTGATAACCCGCGGAGATGTGATATGTAATCTATTGCATGACCAACTTATACGTGGAAAACCTCGGTAGCACATGTGGAGGCTTCTCTTTTCCAAACATCCCAATGAAGGTGCCACCTGGTGACGCATACCAATATGCAATGTTAAGAAATGCCTGCATCACTTCTTGGGACATGCAAGATGGATCCTTCTCAAAGATCATCTTGTAAATTGAGATGATGAAGTCATCAGATAGCCTTGCCATGACTCCTCGGTAACTGTGCTCAGGAAGAAACTTACAATAAATGTTCACAACATCCTTTGATGGTATCCATGTTGAACCCATTCCAGGAAGCTAATGCTGGGCACATATTGCATCAAGTAGGTACACAAACATATAGAATCTCACTTTCTATCCTTAAGAGCATTCCGAGCATTATTCACATGCACTTTCAGTTGAAGAGGCAACATATCCGACCAGTTGAATGGCCTTCCTTCATTTTCCAACTAATCCAACACAACCACCCAGTTATTTGGAAAGGTCTCTGTTCTCCCTTGACCATACAAGTGACATGAAAAGATGATCAATAGTTGGTTGGCCTTTCTGAGTGACTTAGCCTTGTAGACCTGATTGGGTGTCGAGTTGAACTTCAATGGCTCCTTTACCCAACGCTTCATGATGTCTCTAGTGTTCACATTTCTATTGGGAGTATAGAAGAGTGCATCCATGTGGTTCACTGGCTGTGGTAAGTGATACATCTAATGATAGCTTTTCGTCATGAAGGTAGCAAGTTGTGTTCCGTTGGCACTGCTCAATGACATCGTCTCAGGATTGGTCTGTGAGACAATCTAGTGAATGATGTCTGCACATGGGAAGGCGGGTGATCTGATATTGATCATAAACTAAAACTGAAGTAAAATCGATTAATTTCAAACAATGAATTGATCATTAACCTTATATGTTGAATGTGGAAGATTGAAGAAAAAAAGTTGATTAAATAATTAATTAAGAACTTAAGAAACATAATTAAGC
Organism: Pinus tabuliformis; assembly: GCA_031772625.1. Taxonomy (NCBI): domain Eukaryota; kingdom Viridiplantae; phylum Streptophyta; class Pinopsida; order Pinales; family Pinaceae; genus Pinus; species Pinus tabuliformis. The sequence continues at coordinate 584,808,351 of CM062819.1, read as the reverse complement.
ATGAATTTGTAGCAAAAACAAAGATAGAAGACAACAAACATTGATTACGAAGTTCATCCCTGATGGACTACACCTCTGGGTCCGCTTTCAAGATGAGCGTCCGCTTTATTAGGATTGATCGAAAGAGGTCTTTTACACAGAAAAAACACCAGAATGAATGTCCACACAGGCACTTTTGGTCTCTTTCAACATAAATCTCTCTCTCCTAGCTTTGCAATGCATGTCTCGGTTCCCAATTCCGCCTCTAGATGGCCAAGTTACACTAAAAACAACAACTGCCTCTTTGGCTCAACATCTGCATACAAGTCTCAAAATCACTCTAATTCCCCTTCTTCATGAACAAAAGGCCGAATTTATAACTCCTTAGGTTCATTCGAACTCTCTCTAGCTAAGTTAGGCATGAATTTATTGCATTAAGTGTTTATTGGCCTCGACCTTGTCACTTTGTGACATTAGGAATTAGTTACATGGCGGGTATATTAAAATAGCACAAACTGTAACAAAAAAAACACAAAACAGACTTTGGATAACATCAATCTACTGGCGGTCAATTGACAATGTGGAAGGCCTCACTATAAATATGTGATCAATCGGGGTCTAACCATAAGCGGACATCTGGTGGTCAGTTGCCGACGGTTCCGCTGCAATTGCATGTGACAACAAATACCCTTTGAGGGTTACAGTTCTAACCTGGCAGATTATCCTTCATGGTCAACTTTGAATTGTTGTGCTCCAACTGCTCACATGTCCTCACGTCTCTGAGAGAAAAAACTTTGTGCGGTCAAGTCCATGGTTAGACTATATGGTTTTATAACATATGGTCTGAGAGTGGGTTTTAGCATAGGTTTTGTAATGCAGGTTTATTACATAGTGTTTGCATTAGGTCTTTAGAACTTAGGTCTAGGTTTAAGACTTTAGCACCTTTAGACCTTTAGGACTTAACCTTTACATCGCCATTATGTCATGAATTGACACACACCATTACAAACATCATATCGACAATTTGGACCACACCCACCATGAATAACACTGAAGGCCATACTGGTGAGCTGATGAAGCTGAAGATGGATTGAACTCTTTGGATACACTTGGCTAATAAGATCCTCCTAGATCAATCCTCTCCACTTGAAATCTTTTGGACCACAAAAGTTTGATTTAAGTAGATATTAGGTGAGGGTATAACTCCCTCACTCTTTTGATATCCATCCACCTTGCCTTGCTCAGATTCATGCCCTTGAGTCCCACTTGAAGATATTCAACATCTCCATGTCTTGAAGATCAAATCTTCCTACAACTCATTCATATACTCGGGTGCCAAATAATCAATAGTCATTCCTCAGGATCCATGATCATCGGTGGTTCATACAACTTCAGATTTTCTACATTTACAACTGAGTAAAAAGGCATGGAAGGAGGTAAATCTAATCGAAATGCATTATTTCCAATATTCTCAACAATCTTGAAAGGACCATACCTAATGGGTTTCAGTTTCTTACCTTCTCCTTTCAACATGTCTTTACTAATATACAACCATACCTAATCGTCGACCTAAAAATGATGATCGACATGATGCTTGTCATGACGCATTTTGTACTTGGCTTGACTCTTCTCTAATTAATCCTACACTGCTTCATGTATCTGTTGTATCTGTTAAATGAACTTAACTGCTTTGTTTGCATCATCATGTTCACTCACTTTATCCTCTTCACTGAACATGAAATCCATCGGTGAATTCGGTAGATAGCCAAAACATGTTTCAAATGGCGACCAATTAGTTGAAGAATGTAAGGCTTAATTGTAAGCATGCTTCACATAAGGTAAGATTCATCCCACAACTTAGGATGTTTACTGCAGTAACCTCAGAGAATATGTATGACTGTCCTGTTCGCCACTTCTATCTGTCCGTCAGTCTATGGATGAAAAGTTGTGCTCTTCTTCAGCTTTGTGTCCATGAGTCCCCACAAAGTGGACCAAAAATCTCCTACAAAACGAGTGTCTTGATAAAAAATAATGTACGTAGGTAACACAAAATGAACCCATACCTATTCGAAGAACATCTTTACAGTATGTTCAGCTGTCACTTTCTTTTTGCACGGAACAAAAATGCACATCTTGCTGAATCTATCAACCACAACATACATGTAATCATGTCCTCTCTTGGACATAGGAAGTCCTCCAAAAAATCCATGGAAATGTTGTCCCATGGTCGCAAAGGAACTGGAAGTGGCATGTACAAACCGATCTTTTGATTGCTTGGCTTGCTAGACGAACACATCACACATCCTTTATTGTACTTAACAACTGTTTCATACATACGAGGCCAGTAACAATACCTTTGAATTTGTCCCATTGTTTTGCCTACTCCAAAATGTCCTGAAATGCGAGAAGAATGTGCCTCCCGAATGACATGCGATCTTTTTGCCTGTGGTATGCACAACTTACCCATATGATATAACAACCTATCATGAATATGATAATTGACTTCTTCCACCTGAGCACCATGAGTTAGTTATTCATAAATATCTTTGAAATCAACATCTATATTATATTGTTCTATATAACTTTCATGTTTTAAAGAACTATTCTGCAGCACTAATGAAGCATTAAAAGATGGTCTAGACAACATATGAAATACTTTGTTTGTGACACCTTTCTTGTACTTAATTACTAAGTGAAATTGCTGAAGAAATCCAATCCATATGTAATGATAAGATTGTTTCAACTTAGTTTGAGACTAAAGGTACTGAAGCAACTAATGATCCGTGTGAATCACTGTTTCCTTACCCATTAAATAATGTTTCCATTTCTTAACACTTTCAACCAAAACAAACAATTCTTTATCATATGTCAGATAATTCATTACTGCCTTAGAAAAAGTTTTAGAATGAAAACAAATAGGTTTCCCTTTTTGAAGTAAGACTACACCCATTGCATAACCACTAGCATCTGTTTCAATTTCGAATGGTTGTTGAAGATCTGGTAAAGCTAAGATTGGTGCCGTGACATTTTTCTGCTTAAGTTTATCAAAAGATTTTTGTTGTTTTCCTCCCCATTGAAAGGGAAGTTTAGAACCTGTTAAAGCATGTAACGGCGGTGCAATAAAAGAAAACTGAGCAATAAATTTCCTCCAATACTGAATTTCACCTATGAAACTTCTAACTTCAGTCACATTATGTGGTCTTGGCCACTTAACAATCACATCGATTTTAGCTGGATCTATTTTCAAACTTCCACCTCCAACTATGTAACCAAGATAATTTAGTGAAGTTTTCCAAAACTCAAATTTGGAAAGTTTAAGGTACAAATTTTCCCTGTGCAACACTTCAAAAACCTATTTAACATGCCTAACATGCTCTTCCATACTAGAACTGAAAATCAGAATATCATCTAAGTAGATTATGACAAATTTATCAATGTATGGGTGGAATAAATCATTCATAACCCGCATAAAAGTCACTGGCATATTACACAAAACCAAAAGACGTTACTAACCATTCAAATAGTCCCTCCTAGTTTTGAATTCAGTTTCCCAGATGTCATTTTCTGTAATGCGAATTTGATGATACCCACTTCTTAAATATAACTTAGTGAAATAAACCACATTTTTCAGTTGATCAAGTAAATCATCTATCCTGGGAAGAGGATACCTATTTTTGATTGTGATTTTGTTTAAGGCCCTAAAGTCAACACACATTGTCCATGTCCCGTCTTTCTTAGGAACCAAAATTATAAGTGAACCACATGGAGATGAGCTGGGTCAAATAAAACCTTTTTCAATCAATTCCTGGATTTGTTTCTTTATTTCTTCATTATCTATAACTGACATGTGATATATTCCAATATTAGGAAGAGGGTCATCAGACATCAATTGTATCTCATGTTGTATTTCTCACTTAGGAGGAAGATGTTTTGGTTCTTTAAATAGACTTGGAAAAGATTCTACCACTTTAACCAAACTATCTTTAAATTGAGGCTCATAACCTAAAAAAGAATCTTGTAAATCCTTATGTTGTTCTTTTACAACCATAAGTACATATTTCTTACTCGAACTTACTAATCGCTTCATCTGATTAATTGAAACTAAATCCAAGTGTGACTTGAGTTAATGTGCCATGACAATATATTCAATCCCATCTTTCTTAAGGTGATATTTATGCTATTTCCTATGAAACACTGAATCATGATGGTAGAGATAAGGACTTCCTAGCATTACTCCACATATGTCTGTTGGAATCACATATAAATCCACTTCATCAATTTAGCCAACCTAATGGGTATGGTCTTGGATAATTCTGTGTCTCCAAACCCAATTTCTTAACTAAATCTTTAGATATTAAATTTACCTGTGATCTACTGTCAAATAATGTATCTATTTTCCCGTGCTCAGAAGTTATCCTTATATGAAATAATTCAACCCTTTTATCCTCATTAATATGATTTATGTTTGAAGAAGGTGCAGAAGTACTAGAACTTGAACCAATGTCAGAAGTTTTACCTGTTGAAACCATTGCGGTTATTCTACCTTCATCACCTGAGTCGGAGCCTAAACCTTGTTGGATTGCTGCATTAGCCTTCTTTTCACCTTTCTTCTTTTGGAACTTCTTTGGTCTGAGTGAAGTTTCCAACATTTGGATTCATCATTTCCAATCCTTTGGCAATGAGTACAAGTAGGTCTTTCACTTTTCTTCTGAGCTATCGCTGATCTTTTTCCCTTCAAATTTCTCTTCCTCTTGCTATCTTTGGAATCCTTGATTTCCAATTGCTTGGATGTTTTCGGTGAAAACTTGAAGGTCTACCACCTGATTAAATATGTATGGATTGAACACACACTTCATCAAAGTCATCAGGATTAAACATCAACAATGTATGCTGTAAATATGAATGTAAACTGCCAATGTACTTTAATAAAGTTTCATGTGTATCTAATGGAATACCAAGCGCCAAATCATTTTTCTTGAAATCCCGAGTAAACTCTTGAACATTCTACCCTTTACCTTCCCTCAAATGCTATCAATCAATAACAACTTGCTGCATGTATCCCAAAGTATAGAATTGTTTTTTGAGAGCTTTTAAAAACTTAGACCATGAAGAGATGACTTTACCTTTCCACTTTACATCTATTTGAGTTTTACTTTCCCACCAGATTAAATTTGTTCCCCCCATTCTAAGTGTAGCTAACTGAATTTTTGTCTTTTCATCAGAAATGTTTTGAATATGACAATACACTTCTAACTGCTTAATCCATTTATCTAACTTTTCAGGATTCATTTCGCCATCATAAATAGGTAGCTCAAATTTTACATCCAATTTCAAAAGAGATGATTTCTTAGGTTTCTTTTCTATTTCAGAATCAGAACTGGAAGAAGAAGAAGAAGAAGATGATGATGGAGATGATGGAGGAGAAGAAGGTTTATCAGCCTTGCCTTTTCCCATGTCCTTCTTCGATATCTTTGAAGAAGGAGCTGCATCTCTCACCTTCTTATCTTCGTAGAGTTTTTTCAACATTTTCTTAATACTCAAAAACACTTTCTGAAATTATTCCTCGCTTATCTTCTCTTCAGGAGTTTCACCTGCATCAAATCCTATCATTGTCGATTTATGAGTGACTTTTCACTTTCCAATCTCTGGATCAGAATCCTCAAGTGTTCCTTCTCCATGTCATGACTTAGACTTGGTTAACACTCACTGGCAAAAATTCTACAAAACACAACCTGCTCTGATACCAAATTATATGATCTGATATTGATCATAAACTAAAACTGAAGTAGAATTGATTAATTTCCAACAATGAATTGATCATTAACCTTATATGCTGAATGTGGAAGACTGAAGGAAAGTAGTTGATTCAAGACTTAATCAAGAACTTAAGAAACATAATTAAGCATGAATTTTCAGCAAAAAAAGAGATAGAAGACAACAAACATTCATTATGGAGTTCGTCCCTGATGGACTACATCTTCGGGTCTGCTTTCTAGATGGGCATCCAAATTATTAGGATTGATCGAAAGAGGCATTTTACACAGAAAAAACACCAGATTTAATGTGCACATAGGCACTTCTGGTTTCTGTCAACAGAAATCTCTCTCTCATATCTTTCCAACGCCTGTCTCGATTCCCAATTCCGCCTTTGGACAGCCAAGATACACTAGAAACAACAACTGCCTCTCTGGCTCAACATCTGCATACAAGTCTCAAAATCACTTTAATTCCCTTTCTTCATGAACAAAAGGCTAAAATTATAACTCCTTAGGTTCATTCAAAATCTCTCAAGCTATGTTAGGCATGAATGTGTTGCATTAAGTGTTTATTGGCCTTGGCCTTGTCACATTGTGACATTAGGCATTAGTTACATGGTGGGTATATTAAAATAGCACAAATTGTAACAAAAAAACCCAAAACAGACTTTGGATAACATCAAGTCGTTGGCAATCAACTGAAAACACGGAAGGCTTGACTACGGATATGTGATTAGTCAGGATTTAACCATAGGTGGACATCTGGTGGTCAGTTGCCGACAGTTCTACTGCGGTTGCATGTGACAACACATCCCCTCTGACAGTTGAGGTTGTAACCTAGTGGATTATCCTTCGTGGTCAACTTCGAACTGTTGCGCTCCAACTGCTCACATGTCCTGACATCTCAAACGGTTAAAACCTCCGCATGGTCAAGTCCATGGTTACACTGTATGGTTTTATAACATATGGTCCGAGAGTGGATTTTAACATAGGTTTTGTAATGTATGTTTATTACATAGTGTTTTCATTAGGTCTTTAGAACTTAGGTCTAGGTTTAAGACTTTAGCACCTTTAGACCTTTAGGACTTAACCTTTACATCACTATTATGTCATGAATTGAAGCACACCATTACAAACATCATATCGACAATTTGGACCACATCCACCATGAATAAAACCAAAGACCATGCTGGCATGCTGACGAAGCTAAAGATGAACTGAACTCTTTGGATACACTGAACTGACAAGATCCTCTTGGATTAGCGGGGTACATACATGCAACCTTGTACAAGCCTGACTTATGGATGTTAACATAGAGCTATCAATCCTCCAAATCTTCCTTGAAGATACCTGCAAATATGTTGTTGGGTAGCGGATCTCCCCATATCAAGTTTTTGGGGCTTAAAGCCCGCGTTTTGGTCAATATAATGTAAATACCTTGCGAAATGCAGTCGTGAAGCGCGAGAGTCTAGGGCTGTCCACCCTAAAATAATGTAATTTAATGTAAAGTTGGGTCGACCTACCCATGCTCCGCAGACCATGGGATTGTATAAATAGAGCGAGGTTCTAAGTGTAGAGTCTTAGGTTTTGGAAAGTAGATAGATGAAAAGGCATGACTAGAGGATAGAATAGGATCTGAAGTGTATTGGGTCATAGTAGTAGGAAGATGCTCTGTAGTTGAGTGCGCAGAGGCCTAGTAGAGTCCGTAGCTAAGTGCGCGGACCCCTGGAGTTGAGTGCGCAGGGCAGAGTCGGGTCTGTATTGAACTAAACTTGAAAAGGATCATTAATAAAGCTAAGTTGATTTAGAATATTGTGCATCTGTTGTAAATCTGATTTCTATGTGCTATTTATCTTTATGCAATTATATGTTTTTGGTTATGTGCACTTATCTGAAAGTAAATAAGTAATAAGAACATTGGGCCCACACAATCTAAGTTAAATTACTAATATATTAGCACTATAAAGATCGAGATCAGGATAATACTGTATTCACAAAGGTGCGCATGGGTTGCGAAGGATAGAAAGTTGCGTGGGGCAGTGTAGTGCATGGGTTAGGATCGCGCACTTCCAAAACCTTCATCAAGACATCCCTAGGGTGTGGAAACCTAGTTCTAGCACCCTCCCATACTACTTCAGGTGAGACCTCAGTCCGCACTCCATGGACTGTTGCTGAAAGGGCCAGTAGTACCGAGATTTTCTTGGCTAAACTCACTGCTAAACCTGGGTCAGGCCCCACGTAGCCAACAAATGGTTCCTTTGCTGGGACCAGGATCTACCTAAGGGATGCCTGATGTCGTGCCACTGGAACCCAGAAAAGAAGGAAATTGAAGAGTGGTTGGACTAGAAGATTCATGAGTTTGCGACATAGGAAAACAAAACTCCGCAAGTATTTGAGAAAAGGTGGCTGGATCGCTACGTGTATACAGAAATCCACGAGATTTTCTTTGCATCCTTTCCTTCTGAACTGTATGAGTGGATCGCGAGATTAGTCAATAGCCAGGGAAGGTGTAAGCTCGACCAACTAATAGTGTGGACTTCGGAATTAGTGCGCAGACTAGAGGCATCAGAATACAAGATCACGCGAGTTGTGGACCATAGGCTTGACTGGATAATAGGGGGATTTATCACTAAAGTTGCGGTGGACATGACTATGAGCTACAGTGAGGTAGAGCGACGTTTTCTCAAGGGACCGCGAGGTAAGCATATTAAATCTTTGAATACCTAGATTAAGATGCTGTTATGTGAATACATTAATGTTTGGGACGATGCAGAGCAAAAAGGTCTACAAAGATAGCGGTGAATTAGGAAACAGTCCCTTAATTTCACCTTCACGAGAGAGCGAGTAAGAGCTCACTCGGGTCTCTCCAAGAAGTGCGGTCAATTTGATAAGGCAGCGCATTCCGTAGTTACCACCTCCACCCATGCCACCACTCGCTTCACCTCCCTCACCTCCATCTCCACCCACTCCACCTCCACCACCCCCATAGTTTAGCATGGCAAGCGCGATCAAACTAGTTGTATTTAGAGGAGTAGGGAATGAAGATCCAAACCAGTTCTGGTTCATGGTAAGAGAATTATGGGAAGCATAAGGGGTTATGGACGACAACATTAAGAAGGCTACATTAGTGAGTGCACTGCAGGATTGTCCATTGACGTGGTATATTAAGCACTCTAACGACCACCCAACTGTAGGGATAGTAGAGATCCAGAATGCGTTGAACAAAGAATTTAGCCAACCGAAATCTGAAACACAGTCAATCATTGGGTTCAAAGAGATCGCGATGCTTCCAGGCGAGAATCCCTGGGATATGGACCAAAGGCTAAAGAGTATGATCTACGAGGCCAATATGACGCTAATCGATGCGCAACATCATGCATGGTTTGTGGCATCCCTGAAACTGCACTTGAGGACGACGCTGTCATAACAGAAACTTTCCACCCAGGCCGAAGCATTGGAAATGGCGATGAGGTTGCATGAGACTCTGATACAAGATCCTGGGTTGGGAGTTCGACAAATCCACGCACAACTATAGAATCTCTTCCTGGAAATGCAGGCTTGAAGCAGGATAGGGCACCACGGCCAGAGGCGCACGACGAAGTATGGTGCGTAAAATTCAAAGGCGAGGGCCATGACAAGGACCACTGTCCAGTATTCACAAACTACTTGGCAGGAGGGGGGCCAATTCCGTTGAGACCAGAGGCATAGGAAGGGTTGAGTGTGACACCCGCGTTATGGTGCGAGATCTATCAGATAAGAGGAAAACACATGACAGACAATTGCCATTTGTTGCAGAAGTATACGCAGACTCCCCAACAGCTGTTTTGTAATTTTTGTAGGTTGGTAGGCCACAAGGAGTGCACTTGTCGCAACTACGAGCTAATGATGGATCAGACCCCAGCCTAGGGTGCAAACAAAAATGCGAGCCCTCGACCAACTGAGGGGATAGCGCCCGCTGGATTTCAAGGGTGAGGTCAAGGACAAGGAGGAATGGGACTAGGAAGGGGCCGTGGATAGTTAATTTGTTACAAATGCAGAGGACCAGGGCACTACACCCACGATTGCACTAACCCGACGAGGATTAGTTTGATCACGAAATAGTAGATTGTCCTATGTTGCTCACAAAGATGCACGAAAAAGGGGTACTCCAGCCTCCTCCGACTCAGAATATCCAAATGATGAGGTTTAAACTGCGCGAAGAAGACCCAAATGTGAACATGATGCTCGGAAGTGGTGCGACCACAAGGGAGGATAAGGGGAAGCAGCTCGAGGAAGATACATGGGTTGACAAGGCTCCCACGAAGGAACCTGAGTTTGACTTAGAACATGCAAAGGAGATGTTTATGGAAGCTAAGAAGAGCTTCATGGAGGCCTCCACTTCAAGCAGCAAGGATCAACCAGAGCCAGGAATGGATCCTTCCATGCTTACTACCTTTCTGGAGACCTACATGAAACTATTGCGCGAATAAGGCAGTTAAGGGACTACAGGAGCTGGTCACCAAGTGCACAGGGTCAGGAGAACCGCACGTAGTTTGGAAATTGGGAAAGCATGCACTGCGCATCGTGAGGGAGATGAGATTGACGACGTAGATTGGTGAATACGAAATGGATCAGGTAATCCTCGACCTGGGGTTGGACGCGAGTGCGTTACCAAAGCAAACATGGGAACACATGGGCAAACCCATGTTATAGTGGTCACCTATTCAATTATGAATGGCGTACCAACAAAAGATTTTTCCCATGGGCAGGTTGCAAGGAGTAACAGTTGATATTGAAGGCGCGAGCACATAGACGGATTTTGAAGTAATAGAGATTGTTGATGACAGTAATCCCTATCCCACACTGTTACGAAGAGATTGGGCCACTGACATGAATGGAGTCATCAACCCGAAGAATGGGAAGATGATATTCGAGAAAAAGTCCCTACGCATAGTAGTCCCACTAGACCCAGTCGAAGGAGCGCGCTACACTGAACCAGTGCACGATGATGAAAGTGACGATGAGCTGGATTGTATTTACTAGATAATGGTGCGAGACCAGGACTGGGTGAACCCGACTGCAAATGGGAGAATCTTGTGGGAGCGTGACAGCTCTTGTACTTTGGACTCAGACGAAGAAGTAGAGCGTTGGAAAAACTGGTTGCACGAACTGACAATGCTGAATTGCAACATGATGATTAGATCACTTTGTTACATGATGACAGAGACAAGGAAAATGCCAACATATGATGGAGTGACAACGGTGGATGAATTCCTGGACAAATTTGAAAGCACAGTATCGGAATAGCAGCGGTATGGTGCGCTGAAATGGGCACTGTGTGCAACACCGACACGATGGTGGAGTACACATTAGGAGACCATTGTAAATTGGTGCGAATGTGGAAGGCAAATGCGCTTACGATTTGGAAGCCACCAGCATCAAACAAGAGTCGGGTAGCCAGGACGAAGCAGTTTGTGTGCCCACCTGTGTCGATGGGTGCAAACGCAGGCTGTGCAGTCCAAGAAGCACACCCCAGACTAAGGATTGAAAATCGGAACTAGACGCAGCAGCAGGAAAAGTGACACACATCACAAAGATTCCATGTCGAAGCATTCAAATAGGTATGTGGAATCATGAAAAAAGTTCACTAGGCGAGACGAATTGATTGGGACCTGCATGGACTAGCGGTTCGATGGGCCTATAGGGCCATAAGCAAAAACATGAGTGCAAAAATGACTCCAACACTGAATAGCAGAGACGAGACCATAAGAGTAGAGAAGAATCCCCATACAAAAGCTCCCATAATTGGGACAGTACTCGAGGGATCAGATAGAGGAATTATGTAGTTATAGGAAGCCATTTAGTGAGGGAACTTGAAACTTCGCGAACTCAAAGAAGATAGAGTACAACTGGGAAAAAAAAGCATGTTATTGGACGAAGAAATCACCAAACTGGAAACCAAAATCACACAAGGATGCTGCACCGAGAAGCTAAGCATGCCTGGAGAAGGTATAGCCAGCCATACTACTGCATTAGAAGAATTCATGGCCTTGCTTCCATGGATGCGACCAAACCTTACTAGACAAAGTAACCAGGGGAGCACAACATACAAGGAAGAATGTGAAGCACTAATAGACGCAAGGGTAATTGAGGGGTGCCCGCAGGTTGGGCTGGAAGGTAAATTGAAGCCTCGCATACATGGTGTGACCACCTGACTATCCATAGTGAGCACAGTCTCAGCGCTCCAAGTAGTTGAAAGAGAGTGCGGGACTATAAAACAGTCTGTATGGGAGCTGTGTGATCGGGAGGTTACGCGCAGGATCAGTATGTCACAGGGGTTGCGGCCATGCATAGGGGCCTGTGCCGCTACGCGGGTGGGCTAGGAAGTGATCGTTGGTGTCACTGTTCATGACAAGAGGTCTAATTTAAGGCAAAAAGGAGCGGGCCGTGGGCAATTAAGACACGAATTAAGAGCTAGATTTGGGACGATCTACCGCCAAGAAGGCATTAGTGAATCAAAAGTGAGGGGAAGGGTCGAATTCAAACTCAAAAGGTGTTATAAAACCCCCAGGGCTAGCTACAAGACAACACTTGGTTGTTTGAGAATTGAGCAAGTACAGAGCATTGAGCACTGCGTACTCTTACCATCCTCAAGTGTAGACATGATGACGACTGCTAGAACAAGAGTATGATTCACCGAAGTTACCGCAGAGCCGCATATGGCCTAGAAGGAGCCTAGAGAGGTAGCAGCCACGCCAGAAGTTCCAAAATCACCACGCACGCCACGTCAATAGAAAGATAAGCAAACAATGGGGCCAATCCGTGTATCCCCAAGAAACCCACGGTTTGGCAAATTGTCAATGGCAGAGAAGGGAAAAGCCATCACCATTGAAATAGAGGAGGAGGAGGAGGACTTGCAAGCTTTGATCACCCTAATTGAGGTGTAAGATGATGAGGTAGAGGATGTCTCCAAAATTCCTTCCGCAACAAAGTTACCTCACTACATCCCCCTGTGGAAGGGGAAAGCCAAGATCTCGAAGGACCTGGAGGCCATGAAGAGTGCGCTCCAGGCCCCACTCCTCCCCAATGATATAAGGTTTGAAGGTCCGTCATTGGGACGAGTACCTACTATGAAGTTCTAAGATTGGGACCTCGCAGACAGCGAGAAGTTCCCACAGTTGGCCACAGAGAGGTTAATGAAGCAGAATGGTTACGCGGTGTGGAAAGGGTTGGGTTACTCCATCTACGATGGATACCCCACTACTACCACTCGCCCATCACCATTTTTGTCATCAAGCAGCTGCTGTGCCTGGTGCATGATGGGTATGTCTAGCTGGGAGAGCCAATTCCCATCACAGCCGATCTAATCCATTGAATTTCTCGACTGCCAGTCAAAGGAAGTGACCCCGCGACCATAGCAGGAAAAAGCAGCGACTTGGCCCTTGCAGAAGCTATGAAGGCCAAGTATAAACTAGAAAAGAGAAAGTGGGGGTATGTAATAACAAGCATTAAGGACTAAGGGGTGCGCGTAGCCACCCAGCTACTAGCTGGCAAGCTAATGAGGAAATGCCATGCCGACGAAGTACTGTTACACAAAAATATCGTCACTATGATTATTTACAGTCAGTATGGGTCTATCATCACTTGTACTGACCTCCTAACCAAGTCTAAGACCTCAGATCTTCAAATAAAGCTTTGGAAATGGGAGAAAGACATTAAAAATCAATGTAACTCTGGTTCCGCACTTTCTCTCATGGTCACCTGCGGTCCTGCACCTTCTGTGTACAAAAGCTGCGTACCTACCCGCTCTGTCTATAACGGTGTAGGGGCGGACCCCTGTGAAAGTCAAAAGGCGCAAGTTTTATCTTAAAAAACTCACTTTGGGTTAATTCTAGAGTTTTCTAGAAGGAATTTTGACGTGGATTGTTCGCTCTGAGGTGGTTCATGCATCCCAAAAGAGAAGGAGCTAATCCCTTGACTAAAGGAGCTATCCCTTTGAAGGAGGACCTAGTAACTTCCCTCCATTGCACTATAAATACAGGCATTGGGGTGAGGACTAGGGAGGTTAGACGCTGAACATTTTGAGGGTAAATGCTGGTGAAATTAAGCCTCTTTGGTTGAGCTTGAGAGGAGAGATCACATACCTCTTGGTTCCATTGGAGAGTGAGTGAAACTTGTCAAAGTAGAGGAGACATCTTGTTGGACCCTGGGAGGAGCTTGTACAATGTCAAGGCAAAGGTTGTAAAGTTCTTCTTCTTTTGAATTAATACAATCAAACTCATTTTTCTCAACAAGTATCTTATGTTATTTGTTTCATGGACTCCTTGACTTTCATGTTAAATATGTTTTATGCAATTGGTTTTTCAGGTGCTATTTAATTTGTTTGCCTTGTTTGTGTTTGCAGATTCGCGAAAAGGAGCTCATTTGGATCAAAGGAGCGAGGGCATCCACAAGCTTGCGTTGGACCAAAGGTAGGCCCTAAAAACACTTGTTTGCTATTGTTTATTGAAGCATATTTAGAGAAAGATAGTGTCTGGTTGATTTGCTTGTCATTAGGTCTTCTTTAGATTCTAGGAAGGTCTATCTTGTCTGCAAGATCGACCCATTCCGTGCGACAAAATGGTGACTCTGCTGGGGACTTGATTGTTTTCCTTATTTATACTTTGACCTGAGAAACTATATTTTTTGTTTCTGTTTTTGACTTGATGATTGCGGGATTGGGTGAATTTAGTTAATTTTGAGTCAGTTTTTATTTTTCATAGTTTTGGGAGAGGTACGCACCCTCTGAGTTAGGCACAGTGCGTACATGTACGCACTTTTCCTTTGTGCACAGAGCATTGACGCACCTGTGTAAATAGGTTGCCTGCGTACCTTGTCAAAAATTTGAAAAATTTTAATTTTTTCTCTTTTTTTTTCAGTTTAGAATTTGTTTATAAGTTTTAGCCATTGCCCAGACCTGCTTGTTCCCTGTCAAAAACTTTCCTTGGTTTAATTTCATTAGTGTTAGGGTTTTAGGTGGAATTCCTAGGAATTTTGCTTGTTGGGTTTGTTTTTCGTTTTGGTTGTGTAGTGGCTCTGAGCTTAGAAGTAGTAGGGACCTCAGATTACCTTGGTGTCTACTAGTCTTCTTATGAGTCTGACCATTTATGAAATCTCCCCTTGTTGAGGAATCCGCTTTGTGTTTTCTCATTTCAAAATTTCGAAAAACTTGTATTTGAAAGTTGGAATTTTCATTTTTAAAAAAGAAAAACGAAAGATTGGTTGTTTTTTGACTAATTGTGATTCTGCATAAATTAGTCCTTAGCTCACATTTAGCTAGGTAAAACATCCTCAAAAAGACTTTTAGTAGGCTTTGACTTCAAGTAGCTTTTCATAGTTTGTAGCTCTCAAAGTTAGTCATTTTCATTAGTGTTGAGTGTTTTATTTACAAAATATAAAAAAAATCTCTTTTGGAAAAAGCTCGTTTTTATAGTGATTGGGTGCTTTGAAAAGAAAATGGAAATTTTTGTGAAATAACTAGATGTCTCGTTTTGAGTGCTTTGGAAAGGAAAAAGCTCTTCTTTAAATTTGTTTAATTGAGAAAGATTTGTCTTTACAAAGTATTTGCATTCTCAAACTCTTTCTTAGAATAGAAGTTCATCGAAGAGAAAAGATTGTTTAAATCATCTTAGGTGCATCTTTTTAGTGATTTCGAGTCGAGTGTTTATACCACGAGTTTCATCTCCGCCACCTCTTGACTTAAACAACAACCACTAAAATTAACGCTTAAAGTAAAATTCACCTAGTAACATTTTATTTCTAGGGCTCTGATACACCAACTTAGCTTAGGCTAGTGTCTTGGAGTAGGAGAGTAATTAACTCTCCAAGACAGTAAAAACAAACAAGTAGTTGTATCTTGTGTTAGGAAGAAATCCAATTGTTGCATTTATGCTCTGGGAAAGCTCCTCTTAAAGGAGAAGCATGAGATCGTGTCCGAACCAGTGTGGGAATCAATCCTTCCTCATTGGGAACGACGCCAGATATTCACGTATTAAAAACTGTAAACCTCGGATTAACCATTGTCGAGGAGCCTAGGGTCACTTGTTGGTAAACCTTGGATTATGTCAAGGAGCCTTCAAGGGGATTGAGCTTGCTACTCTTCCCTTGCGTGCGTATCGGATCGTAGACTATTCCCCCAGGTGTATTTGTCTCAGTTGGTAGCCTTAGTGACCATATTCTTTAGGATTCTTCCTAAGGTGACAGTGGTGGGAAGATCCCACTGTACCTAGAGCAGACATCGGCTAGACTCACTTGGATTTTCTGGGGGGTTCACTTCACTCGAGACGGTTAAGTGGAGGAACTTAGTCCAGTCTATTCATTAAGCAGGTTGCCGGGGTAGCTGTTCCAACCGCCATTTCTGTACTGAATTCTGCGATGTTGGATTTCATCACCAACTAGTGTTTTCGGTCCGGAAAGTTACTGTTTGTATGTGTTTGATCTCTAGATTCTTTAGGAATGTGATTCAAATTTGTTTTGTTCTTTAGAGGCCTTAGGTGGTTTTCATTGAGATTTTATGTTGTTTGTGTGTGAAGTAGTTAAAAGTTTTTAACTGTGGCTGAATTACCAAGACAGTCCCGTAGACTTCGGGGCCAGTCTCCTGAGTTTGTAACCGTGGCTGATTTACTGAGGAAGTCCCGTAGACTTCGGGGCCAACCTCCTGAAGAAGTCCCGAGCCAGCTTGAAGGCTTGAAAGTCCTCGTAACTCCTAGTGGTAGTAAAGTTGGGTCACCTGAGGAAGGAGAGTCTTCATTGGTTGTACATCCTGATTACCAAACTCTAGTAACAGGCTATAATCCTGAATCTATTTCGGTTTCCGAACTTGCTGGTAGCTTTTCATCTACTAGTGATATAGGTGAAGAACCTGAGATATCTGAACCTGTTACTCCAACATCGGGGTTTGTCTCTCCAACTTCTAGTGGTCCTAATTCACCTAGGGTAGAAAGAGTAATCACCGAAAATCTTCCTTCTGGTTTGATAGCTATTGAAGAACTTTCTCCGGAAGAAGAAGTAGGCATCCCTATCCCCGAAAATCAACCTGTTATTGATCTAAGGGAGCATGAATCAATTTTTTATAGTCCACCTAGAAGTACTACTTGGTATCTTTCTTTGACTAATTATTTGGAAAACCCAGCGTTAAGTTTTTCACCACCTCGTGCTCCTTATCATCCTAGAGGTTTTTATACTCCCGTAAATATGTCAGGTCAGTCGTCCATGTTTACTCAATCGCCTGAATCTTTTTGTACGGCGGTCCTTCTGTTCCCTCTGGGTATCAGTCACTTTCTGGTACTTTTTCGGGAGCATCTCCTCAACCCATTGAACAAGGGTTATTCACTGGAAGCAATGGTGCAAAGCCGTTGAGCGTAGAAGACATTCTTATGATGTCAGGTTCTATTCCCAATTCTCAACCTCAAGGTGGCCAGTTACCGCCTGGGGGGCAGCCTCAATTAACGCTTAGGGGGCAACCTCAAGGTACACAATTTGCATCTGGGGGGCAACCTCAAGGACAGTACGTACCCACGGTACAATACGTTCCTCAAGGTCAACCCCAGACTCAATATGTACCCCAAGGTCAACCCCAGTATCAATTTATACCTCAAGCTCAACCCCAGTATCAGTACGTGCCTCAAGGGTATCTACCCCAAGGTCAGTACTCGAAGCAAGGTTTCCAACCACCCCAAGGTCAATCTTATGTTCAAGGAACAGGAAATGTACCTGTCAATTATCAATCCTACCCTCAACCCAATTATGGTCCTCAATATTCTCAACCTGTTATGGGTCAGTAGCCCATAATGAATATAGTGTGGGATCCATCGCAAACCCAACAGGTGTTGCAGCCAAGTGTACAGTTGTCGTCTCAAACTGGACAACCCTTAGTTTCTGGTTCACCCCAGCAACCAGTCCAGTCTAACATTTAAGCTTCTTTACCTTCGGTAGTTTCTCAGTCTGGGCCTACTGCGCCTCGTACTCCATCTCAAACGACTGCTGCAACTGCCGCAACATCTGTTCAATCTACCCCACCTACTTCTGGAGTATCGACAACTCCGGTTTCTACTGTTCCTATATCTACTCCTTAGACATATTTACCACCGTCTGGATCCACGATTCAAACTACGGTTCAGATGCCTGTAGGACAACCTGGTTTAAGTACGGTTGTCACAAGTCAACCACAATTCACCTATCAACCGTACCAGGGATAGTACCAATTCGGTCCTGCTGTCCAGTAGCCAGTTTATCAGTATCAACCGTATCCTGGGTACACTTATCAACAACCTCAACAACCCCAGTACAGTCCGGTTAATCCTGGTTTTCCGGGAGGATACAATATCCCGAACGTTATTCCTATTCCTAGTTATCCCGGATATCCTCCTCCTGGGGCTAGTCTCATGACCCAGAGTTTTAGGGATCCTAATCGGCAGTTACCGTTTATCGCAACTTTGGACTTACCAGACTTGTCGCGCCTAACGAACGATCCGATTAATTATCTTCCATTTTGGCAGCCAATGCCGAATAAGTTGCCCAGTGACATTCCCAAGTTCGAAGGTAAATCAGGAGAGGACCCGTCGAACCATGTGATGACTTACCACCTCTGGTGTGCATCTAACTCCATCACAAATGATTCAGTCTGTCTTAGACTTTTCCAGTGCACTCTAATTGGTCTCGCGGCCAAGTGGTACATTGAGTTACCGCGAGGCACTTTTTATAATTTTAGTCAGTTAGCTACCTCGTTTTTAACTCATTTCCAGTTGCCAGTCCGATATGACAATGGCACGGAATTGTTAACTTCGCTAAAACAGTCAACATCCACGTACATTTCAGATCATATTCATGAGTGGAGACGTCGACGACGTTTAGTGAAGGTATTTATTCCGGATCAAATCTTGGCTGAGTGGTTTGTAAAATCTTTGCTGCCAAGGATCACTGAAGATGTTGCTAAAACTGGAGTTGTTACTGAGGAGCAAGTGATTGCTCAAGCACAGTACCTTGACTTGGTCTATACTCAGTCAGGTACGTTACACGAAAAGATCCCTGATCTTCCCAAGTCAAATCAAATCACTGCAGCTCCTTCGGGATCTCATGCCGCTGACGGTATGATTGGTACGGTTAACACTAAAAGTAAGAAGAAGTCTTCCAAGAATTTTTCTCCTATCATAACCTTGCCTGATTCCCCGACAGGAGATTCTTCTGCAGAGGTTTCCGCCGATATTCACGTTGTAGAGTCATCTACGGCTAAATCAAAATCTGGTGGGAAGAAGAAAGGAAAGAAGAAGAATAAAACAGACAAAAGTTCAAAGGAGAAACCTGAAAAGGCGGAATCCAATGATGAAAAGCGCAAACCTCATTATCCATGTCTCATTTGTGACGAAGAACATTTTACAAGAGACTGCCCTCATCGTGCAGAGGTTGCGAAGATTGTCAAAGGTTCCCAAACTCCTGCTGTCTTGAAGGATCCATTTCCAAGTCAAGACAGTAAGATGATGGGTTCTTCCTCGAGTGCCAATGGAGAACCCATATTGATGATGTCCCATGTTAGGATTGCGACTTGATCACAAGATTATGGTAGTAAAAGTCCTGTTGATGGCAAAGAAGTAGAATCTTCTCATTCTAATCCATCAACCTCAGCTCCCGGTTCCGATCCACTACAGATCGAGAAACCTAATCCAGACTTAGTAATCAAACCGCCCGCCAAGGGTATACTTCGAAAGTCAGCTTTCAATCCACATGCGAGAGCGGCTCAGAATTATAACATTGTTGAGGATTTAGCTGTTTCACCCTCAGCAATGTCGGCTTTGGAAGTGCTGCAATCATGCCCAGCACAGCGTAAATTACTTTTGTCGGCTATAGGAGCTGTTTACGTTCAGGACCCGAACCTAATAATCTTTGAACTAGAAGATAGTACACCGCGTTTGCCTCATCAAATGGCTTTCCAGATCCCAGTGATAGTAAAAAACAGGCCTATTCATCGGACTGTAATTGATGAGGGAGCCTCAACGTGTATTATGTCGATACAGTGTTGGAGATCGCTTGGTTCTCCTTCACTAAATCAATCCCCGACAATTCTTAAGGCCTTTGATGGCCGTGGGTTTCATCCTTTTCACATTCTACAGGATTTGCCTATAGGGGTTGAAGGAAAAAACCGTTATTCTAGATGTGGAGGTGGTTGATGCCCCTCTAGACTACAACCTTCTCTTGGGTCGAAGTTGGTCTTACGCTATGATAGCGGTCATTTCATCGGTCTTCCGAGTAATAAAGTTTCCACATAATGGAAAGATCGTAACAATAGACCAGCTGGCTTACTTTTCATCCGACCCAGCCTCTTCGGAGAGTATTCAGCATGTCGGTAAATCGACTATCCCATATAAGGATGTTGGAGTAGGATTAGTTAAAGATGCCGGTTTACTGGGAACTTTTCCTTTTCCTCCAATCAACACATCATCTCATTTGCAACCATTCATATGATTACATCAGACACCATTTTTTATGACGATCCTTGGATCGTTCCTTCTGAATCTGAAATAGACTCATTTGGTAATTCCATGCCTTTGAGTCCATATGAAATTGCCTATGAAGCTGTGTAGTCTTTTGCCGACCTGTGTTCAACCGAAATTGACTTAATGAATGTGGTCCGTGAAGAATCACTTTTCACATCAACCTCGGATTTAACTACGTTTTCTGAACTTGTTCACTCTGATGACCAAATTTGTGAAATCCTATGTGTAGATGATTTACCATGGGAAGATCTCCATCACAGATCTTCGTTTATACCCGAGAATGATCGTTTTGAAAATGATTTCTCATCAATCTTTACGACTGAATATGTCAAGGAACCTCAGAATCCAATGAAACATCCCAATTCAGAGTTAAATTTGGGAAACATCTCTCGAACTATTCCCATTGACATTTCGGTTAAGCTCGGAATTGTTGAGAACATTCATATAGGTGCCTCGTGTACAGATGACGAAATTCAATTATATAAGGCCCTATTTCAAGAATTTCGCGACGTGTTTGCCTGGTCCTATGAGGAAATGCCAGGAATTGATCCCGCGATTGTTGTTCATGAGATCAAGACTTACCCGGACGCTAAACCCGTCCGGCAACATTTGCGTCAGATTCACCCACGAAAAGCTGTTGCAATTAAAGCAGAAGTTGAGAAACTGTTGAAAGCAGGTTTCATTTATCCGATCCCGTTAACGGATTGGGTATCGAATATTGTTCCGGTTAACAAAAAGCAAGGAACAATAAGAATATGCATCGATTATAGGGACATTAATCAAGCCTGTCCAAAGGACAACTATCCAACTCCCTATATCGATCAAATCATTGATGATTGTGCCGGCAGCGAAATATTTTCCTTTATGGACGGTTTTTCCGGATATAATCAAACCAATATTCTACCTGCCGATCAACCAAAAACAGCTTTCATTTGTCCATGGGGGACATTTGCTTATTGCAAGTTACCTTTTGGGCTTAAGAATGCCGGAGCAACTTTTCAGAGGGCGATGTCTTATGCGTTTCATGACATCAAACACATTGTGCAATCGTATCTCGATGATTTTCCTGCTCATTCATTACATCGAGATGATCACCTCGTTCATTTACGAGCAATCTTTATGAGGTGTAGGCATTATCGTATTCGGTTGAACCCACACAAATGTGTCTTCTATATAGAAACGAGTCAATTGCTGGGATTTGTAGTTTTGAAAGCCGGCATTCGCGTTGATCCCTCGAAGGTCGAAGCTATTATCAATTTTCCTCCTCCTTTGAGTCTTCGCCAACTCCAAAGTTTGCAGGGGAAAGCAAACCTTTTACGACGATTCATTCCTAACTACGCCGAGGTTACAAAGGGTTTTACACGGTTGTTAAAACAGAACACTCAATTCTCTTGGGATGAGATAGCTCAGAAATCTTTTGATGCACTCAAACACGCGTTGACCCATGCACCGTTGTTGCATCCTCCCAACTACAACCAGGATTACTTATTGTATCTCGCCGCCTCCCATTCCACCATTGGAATGGTCTTAGTTCAGGAAGATGAATTCGGAACGGAACATGTGATGTATTACCTTAGTCGAACGTTAAATCCAACTGAGCTAAAATACTCACATGTGGAGAAATTGGCATTGGCAGCCGTTCAAGCTGTCCAACGTTTTCGTCACTACATTTTACTACGTAAAACTACGGTAATTTCGGATTGCAACCCTATGATCTACATTATGACCAAACAATTGCTAAGGGGCAAGTACTCTAAATGGATCGTTATCCTGCAGGAGTTCGACTTGGAATTTAAAAAATCTAAGTCTAAGAAATCTTTAGTTTTTGCAGAGTTAATGTGTGACTTCCCGCGTGCTGACACGGAAACTGTGGCAGAGGAGCCCATTGCGGATGAATCTTTGTTTCTAATCAGCACTTTAGATCCGTGGTATGGGGATATCATCGTCTATCTCTAGACCCAATCCTTTCAGCCAGAAATTTCAAGGTCGGAACGTTGGAAAATTCGGTTCCACTCCCAACAATTAAAAATTATTGGATATACTCTTTATCGCCGTGGGGCGGACTCTGTTTTTCGACGTTGCTTAACTCACGAAGAGGCTGAAAGGGTTCTAAATGACTGTCACTCTGGAGCATGTGGCGGTCATATGTCTGGGTATGCCACAGCCCAAAAGATATTGCGCCCTGGCTATTTCTGGCCGTCCTTGTTTAAAGATTGTATTACCGCGGTCCGAAAATGCCACAACTGCCAGATTTTTGATTGTAAGATGCGCGCTCCACCTGCTCCTATCCACCCTATAATTACCGTTGGTCCTTTTTCCAAATGGGGTATCGATTTTATTACATGTAACCCTCACTCGGCCGGGGGGCATGCGTATATCATCCTTGCGGTAGATTATTTTACTAAGTGGGCCGAGGCGATGCCTACATTCGAGGCAGACGGCAAGACAGCTGCAATTTTCATGTTCAATCATATAATTGCTAGGTTTGGTGTCCCACAAGCGATAATCACTGATCATGGGCATCATTTTCGAAACGTTATGATGACCAAACTTACAGGCCAGCTTGGTTTACGTCACGATAGTTCAACTCCTTATTATCCACAAGCGAATGGTCTGGTTGAATCCATCAACAAAGTTTTAGTTATCATGATCCAACGAATCATTGGGATTCATCAGTCGAATTGGCACAACATGCTATTTTCAGCGCTTTGGGCGTACCGAACCTCAGTAAAAACATCAACAGGGTTCACTCCTTTCCAACTAGTCTATGGTTTGGAAGCCGTGTTACCCATTGAATGCGAAATCCCGTCACTGCAAATGGCCATCGAGTTACTTCCAGCCACTTCCAAAGAGGAAAAGCGTTTATTATACTTAGCTCAATTAGATGAGAATCGACGTGATGCTGCATTGGCGATCGAGACTCACGTAAAGCGAATGAAAGCTCAGTATGATCAAAATGTGACCCCTCGAAATTTTTCGGAAGGGGATCTAGTCTTAGTTTATGATCAAGCTAATGATAAATTAGGCGCTGGAAAATTCGTTCCTATGTGGCATGGTCCCTATGTTGTCAAGCGAAAGCTAGCCAAAGGGGCTTATGAATTGGTAGACTTTGATGGGGACTCTTTGGGTAAACCCAGAAATGGCCTTTACTTGAAGAGGTATTATGCTTAAAAGAATGGGGTATGGAGATTTTTAGTTAGGATAGTTTTTCTTTCTAGCTTGTGTGTTTTAGTTTAAAAAGTGTGCTTAGCTTAGAGAGTGTTTTTTCATCATTATTCCTGCTTATCTTGGTTTTACTCTTGATATTGCAGATGTCGATGCCTCTCCAAACATACATTGGATTTGCTGATGGTGCTTGTCGTAATACACGGAACATCTCTTCCGCAGCTTGGGTTATCTATTCGCCCTCTGACGAGTTAGTTTCTATGCATGGGGTAAGCCTCGGTCAAACAACAAACAACATTGCAGAGTATAGTGCAGTGATTGAATTATTCTCTGAATCTATTTCATTTGGGATTCGGAGTTTGATAGTGAGGTTAGATTCTGAACTCGTTATATTACAGCTTAATAGAGTATATGCCATTAGAAATCTAGTGTTATTAAGATTAATTTTGAGAGTGCGTCTCTTGGAACGTGAGTTTGATTACATTGAATATCAGCATATTCCAAGGTCTTTAAATACATTAGCAGATGCAATTGCTTCTCGAATGTTAAATAGACATTTGCAATAATCATACATGCAAATTTAAAACCATTCCATAACATGATTTACAAGATAAGCCGGTAATAGTGATATATATATAGGAGTGTGTCAAAAAATACATCGTCTTCGATCATAGGTTGAAAAACACCTTATGATCGGCAAAAATGATAAGTACAAAAAGCAAAATGTCACATGTGCCCACAAAAGGCGATCATCCTATCACTGGTGATGATCTTTATAAGAAACCACTACACGGGCCACCTTGCAAAGGAACCTCCTAAAAGGTCCCGGGACACCAATCACATAGCGCTGAAGTCGACGAGGAATGTCGTCTATAGTGGTCTCAGGAATATCTCCTGTCAAGCGCTCGAGATGACCCTCCAACTCGGCCAAAACCTCTACTGATTCATCCTGTGGGGCTGGCGTGGGTGCAACTGGTTGCCTCCTCTCGAAAGGCCGGAGAGCGACTGGTGGTTGTGGACCCACATCTGCATTTGAAATTTTTACTATCAGTTTTGAGACGATGGAAAAAATAAAAAAAATTTAAAATAGGAAAAATTGAAAAGGATTTTACCTGACTCGTCCCACTGCTCTCCTGGTGGAAAAGCCATGTTTGGGTCACCACGTAAATCTATACCAGCATAAGAGAAGTCCTGAATGGAAAAGACCTGGTTTTCCAACCATTGGAAATACTCAGGTTTGAACCGAGCAACTTCTGTCCTCTCGTCCGGGTGACGGGCCATGACTGCGACCCATCGCATCAGTTTGGGTTCTCGAGGAAGCCCAGCTCCAACAGTAAGGTGTTGTGGGATCAGCATAGGAACCCTTTCCAGGCCAAAACTCACGACCAAAGCCCCATAACCAAGGTCTTTAGTCATCCGTTCTTGGCCCTGGTCAGCTGGCCTTTCACATTGGCCAGCACAGCATTGCACCAGTTGAAGATGGTGCCTCGAAAGCAATCAACTGCCATATGGATCTGGGATCCGGTGGCAATATGTAATGCGGCAGCTCCGCAAAGTCTGGTGACAGTAAACGCATTCACCATGAGCTCAGGACGGGATATGGTCTTTATGTCTATCCCTTTGTCTTTAACCTGGCTGTTGCAGTACTCTAGCCGGAGGCTATCGACAGACTGTCCACCTGGCCTAGTCCCGTACAGAGTCAAGTCTTCGCCTCTCTTAGGCAAACCAGTCAAGAAATAAACATCCGCTAGCTCGATTTCGAGCCGGTGGCCGCCAATGAAAATGCATTGGTCCTGTATGCTCCATCTGTCAACCAGCCACTGTAAGAAATCCACCTGAGCCCTCATGCCAGGAATGGTCCAGAATTTGTACAGTCCGCATGCCCTCAAAGCATCAAGTGAAGGCTGATTATTCCATGCGGCAGTATCCACGTCCTCATGCTCTCGTTCACGCCAATCTAGCATGATATACTCTCTGCATCAAGTATAAAGATTAATTAAATTGCTAGAAAACATTTTGATTGGTCCATTTTTGAGAATTTTTGGGTTCAAAACCCTTGCGGCGGGGTACGCACCCTCCAAGTTAGACACAGTGCGTGGGTCCGCACTTTGTCCACACGGAAGGTGCGGACCCCGAGCTTTTTCCCAATGGAGAAAAAGTCGAGGTCTGCGGGTCCGCAATGGTAAACCTGCGGACCCCCACGCGCGGGTTTTGCGCCTAAAAACCCTCCCAAAAAATAAAATGAAGGACTAAATCAAAAAACTAAACGGTTGAAAATGAAGAGTAGGATGATGTGGATTACCTGGAGAAGACAGCGCTCGATTCCGACGGTTGGATTTTCCACAATCTTCACGTGAAGTTTTCTAAGCAAAAGCACTATTTTCTCACCCAGACTCAAACGGTAAAAATGAATTGACAAAGGCCCTTTTTATAAGTTTTTTGAGTAAATGAATTGCAAATTTGTTTATGTTTCACTTTGAAAAGGTATTTTGCGACATTTTTATCCATTTCAAACAAGTATGAGTAATGTTTGTGTTTTTGTGCAAAATAAAGGATTATTCAGGCGAAATCTATCATTTTCAATGAAAAAACAAGTAGAGTCATCTTTAAGCCATTTTCTGACTCCTAAAATATGAAAAGATTGCCGAGCGTTTCTTTTACACTCGTTAAAACGGAATTAAAAGACGGTCCACTTACAGCTCTTTTCCGACCGTAAAAACATGAAAAGATTGTCGGATTTTTGTCGTTTCGAATTCGATATTGGTTATAAAACGACGTGTCATTGATCTCTTTTTTACTTTTTCGGGTCAACGACACTAATAACGAAAAGTACTCCTTGGTCGTAAAAGATCAAGTGGTTCTCTCAAGTATTATTTTATACTTTTTCGGGCTTGGGAGACACAAATTTACGAAAAATGTCAACCCTGGAGTCTTCTTAAGTTTTTTCAGACTCTCTAAAATTGAAAAACGCCGAGTTTCTCCTATACTGGACTCGTTAAAATTTCACAGTAAAGGACCTGTTCAATTACAAACAGGAACGAACCACTCCTTCTTAGGGTTTGAATCTAAACTAAGTTGGACTCATCCGAAGGATGAGCTTATAATCAAGCAAATGTTATCCTCCTCAAGCTTGTCAAAAATAAAGAGGTACTTGCCAGAAATGGTGGGGGAAAAGGGAGAAAAATGTGTCTGTTTGTCATAATTTGTAACCACTCTTGAACACGACACTTTCATTCACCTGGGTTGGGAAATCCTTTGCCTAATAGTTGGCCTAATAGTTGGTCAAACCACATTGAAAGTCTTCAGTCGGTTTCTGGGTATTAACTTTGGGTCAATTGTCACCAAGCCATCTGTCGTGTCGTTATGTGTTCAAGAGGTCACTGCCAATAAGCCATTCATATGTAAAATATCTGTCATCCATCTTTACCATCCCTGAGTTAGTCCTTGCAACTAAATTTCTTCAACTTGATCTATGATTTCGTGTTGTGGGCTTGCCTGCGATGGATCGCTTTCTACCGACATCAGCACATTATCTAGAAAGATGATCTAGGAATTGTCAGTACCTTGAGATCTGCATGCCTCAATGGCAGGTTTCTCGCCTTTGACGACAATTTACATCATTGAATTTCGATCGAAGGATTCCGTGATATGTTCGACATCAACACATTTATTCACATCTCATGGATTGTACTAGGTACTTTGAGAGCCATTGACATCACTGGTGGTTTCTCTCACACTTGTTAACAGTTTACATCATTGACTGGTAATCAAGTGGTTTCTACCATGTTCGACATCAACACATTTATTCGCATGGATAGAATCGTACTATTTCGGGAAGTAGAAATGAAGACCCTGGATCTAGTTTCCACCATCCAGGCTGCGAGGAATTTTGTATTCATTATATTGTGGACTATTCATAAACAGATGGCTGCGTCCATACTATGTTCACATGAGTCTATACTTGTGATGTTTTACAAGATCATTCCTATATCAGAGCAGTAGATAGTTTTTTAGTTAGTTTTGATCTCAGTATGGGAATGCCTACCTCAGCGATGATATGATCTCATATATATATATATCTTGCATTGAATGTTTTTACAGGTTCCGACCGGGCTCTCCACAAGATGATCCTCGAAATGATAAAGTACTTCACTCTTCCTATATGGTAAATGAAATCCTCATCTACTACAGACTTCGCACTTTAGGGGGCAATCTTTTACACAAAAATATCGTCACTATGATTATTTACAGTCAGTATGGGTATATCATCACTTGTACTAACCTCCTAAGCAAGTCTAAGACCTCAGCTCTTCAAATCAAGCTTTGGAAATGGGAGAAAGACATTAAAAATCAATGTAACTCTAGTTCCGCACTTTCTCTCATGGTCACCTGCAGTCCCGCACCTTCTGTGTACAAAAGTTGCGTACCTACCCGCTCTGTCCATAACGGTGTAGGTGCGGACCCCTGTGAAAGTCAAAAGGCACAAGTTTTATCTTAAAAAACTCACTTGGGGTTAATTCTAGAGTTTTCTAGAAGGAATTTTGACGTGGATTGTTCGCTCTGAGGTGGTTCATGCATCCCAAAAGAGAAGGAGCTAATCCCTTGACTAAAGGAGCTATCCTTTTGAAGGAGGGCTTTATCCCTTTGAAGGAGGACCTAGTAACTTCCCTCCATTGCACTATAAATACAGGCATTGGGGTGAGGACTAGGGAGGTTAGAAGCTGAACATTTTGAGGGTAAACGCTGGTGAAATTAAGACTCTTTGGTTGAGCTTGAGAGGAGAGATCACATACCTCTTGGTTCCATTGGAGAGTGAGTGAAACTTGTCAAAGTAGAGGAGACATCTTGTTGGACCTTGGGAGGAGCTTGTACAGCATCAAGGCAAAGGTTGTAAAGTTCTTCTTCTTTTGAATTAATACAATCAAACTCATTTTTCTCAACAAGTATCTTATGTTATTTGTTTCATGGACTCCTTGACTTTCATGTTAAATATGTTCTATGCAATTTGTTTTTCAAGTGCTATTTAATTTGTTTGCCTTGTTTGTGTTTGCAGATTCGCGAAAAGGAGCTCATTTGGATCAAAGGAGCAAGGGAATCCACAAGCTTGCGTTGGACCAAAGGTAGGCCCTAAAAACACTTGTTTGCTATTGTTTATTGAAGCATATTTAGAGAAAGATAGTTTCTGGTTGGTTTGCTTGTCATTAGGTCTTCTTTAGATTCTAGGAAGGTCTATCTTGTCCGCAAGATCGACCCATTCCGTGCAACAAGTACCAATGTCTGTGATTGCGTTGGCAGAGCAATGTGCAGAGGGGGTCCTGTTCAACTGGGTGCAGTTCCTCTGCGACGAATTTTTGACGAACTGCAAGGAGGCCTAGGAGCAGGGTAAGACCTTCCACTGTGCGTGGTTGCTCTTATCCATCCTATTCGTTGCGGGGGAGCTACCGGAGGACAACTAGTTTCCCACTACTGAGGGTGACTTGCTTGAAGTCGCGAGGTACACCTCGCTCTGGGCTATAAAAGACGCAAACAAGATTCACAAGATAAAGGTGTTCTAGGTGTTCGTGGAGGCAAGCATCTGAACATGGATCAACCTCAGGCCACGCTTGTCCCCTATAGTTCATAACAACTTGCAAAACGTGGCAGAATTCAACGCAGATATGCATAACCTCTATATCCGGGCGCGCAAGGATCCCACACAAAAATGGGTGAAGCTTCCATTCATCGCAACGGATGATGCAAACTTTGCAGTAATGGAGTCATGGCCTCCGAAGTGATGCATCCCAGACTAGGTAGAAATGGAGATGGTCACAACTCAGTAGTGAAAGAAGGACACCAAGCTACACATCACGTAGCTGGCTGAGAGGAGGCGCCAGGAACAAGAAGTAACCACATAGCAGAAGGTGGTTGATGCAGCAACGACAGTGCAAATGGCAGAGACCACAACCACACCAACCAGGAGATGTCCACGGGACAGTAGACCGGGGAAGTGGACAGGATAGAGGAATGCACAAACCCCAGTTCCACATCGACCCACCTCAAGCAGCCATGCGACCCTGAGAAAACAACTCCCCAAAATAAGGGAAAATCCACAAAGATAGTTGTCGACACGATCACGCTCACAAAAGGTGATCTATTAGATATCAGCGAAATGATTCGGGAGGTCACAAAAGATGCACTCTAGGGATTGCCGATGGAGCTAAACACTGTGTTGGGGGCGCTCAGTGCCTAGCTACAAGGTTTATAGGTACAACACCCCCAAACAGGCACAATGGCCCAGTATGTGGTAGCAGGAACCACTGAGGCCAAACAAACGCTGCGCGCCCGCATGGGTAATACCTTTGTATTGCCCGAAGGTGCGCTAGCAGCAGTAAGTGAGCATGATCGGGCTACGATGAGCAACATGAAAGGCGTCGGCTTGAACTTGGCCACCCTTCTGTGTGAAATTTTGTACCAACTGCAGGATGCATGCATGCGGGAGCGATCCCAAGTTGCCCATGCTGGCAGAGCTCCCAGCAATAGAGCAGGTATATATATTGGCGGCCAAAGTCTGTGAGGCCCGGGAGGAAATGACAAAGGTTCAGTTGGAGCTGAACCTACAGATCGTCGAGCTGCGATTGAAGGCACAACCCTCCATGCCCCCAGAATTTAGAGAGCAGCATGCCCGCACTATGCAGATGGGGTTGGAACAAATTGGCCAGGCAACACAGGATTGCATCGGGCTCTTGGAGTAGGCACTCACCATGCCTACGCACCTGCAGGAAGACCCGAATTTGCAGCACCTAGAGACCGAGGTGAGCGAGTTGTAGCAGGAGTACGACAGTGTCTAGGGCACCGTGCAGACAGTTTCCCTTACTCAACGGCTCACCAAACTATAGCAGACAAGGGAACTTAAGGACCAAGTAGACGTCGTGTACAAAAACGAAGCCCTGCTCAAGGAACGCATCCAACCATGGATCGATGAAGCGTTCATAATTATAGCCACCATTGAAGTGAAGCTAGCACAGATGTAGGAACTTCATGCGGTTGGACAAGAAGGTGACCCTGCTCACAAAGGTACAGAGATACGTATGCAGCAGATACAGTAGACAACCAAACAGTGTGTTGCGAATGCCCAAGCTGCATGCAACCTCCTGGATGGACTTCATGCAAAGATCACTGCACTAGCCGAGTGACTCAGGACGAGTCATGATGATTTTGTTGGGGGCCTGTTGGGCAGCGGATCCCCCCATATCATGTTTTTGGGGCTTAAAGCCCAAGTTTTGCTCAATATAATGTAAAGACCCTGCGAAATGCGGGCGCGGAGTGTGAGAGTCTAGGGTTGTCTGCCTTAAAATAATGTAATTTAATTTAAAGTTTTGTTGGCCTACCCATGGTCCTCGGACCATGGGATTGTATAAATAGAGCAAGGCTCTAAGTGTAGAGTCTTAAGTTTTGGAAAGTAGAGAGATACGAAGGCATGGTTAGAGGATATAAGAGGATCTGAAGTGGTTTGGGCCGTAGTAGTAAGAAGAGGTTCTGCAGCTGAGTGCGTAGAGGCCTACTAGAGTCCGCAGCTGATTGTGTGGACCCTTGCAACTGAGTGCACAAGGCAGAGTCGGGTTTGTATTGAACTGAACTTGAAAAGGATCATTAATAAAGCTAAGTTGATTCAGAATATTGTGCATCTGTTTGTAAATCTGATTTCTATGTGTTGTTTATCTTTATCCAATTATATGTTTTTGGTTACACGCACTTATTTGAAAGTAAATAAGTAATAATAACATTGGGCTCGAAAAATCTAAGTTAAAGTACTAATACATTAGCACAGTAAATATCAGGAAGATCAGGATCAGGATAATATTGTATTCACAAAGGTGTGCATGGGTTGTGAAGGATAGAAAGTTGCGCGGGGTAGCGTAGCGCGTGGGTTAGGATCACGCACTTCCAGAACCCTCATCAAGACATCCCTAGGGTGAGGAAACCTGGTTCCAGCACTCTCCCATACTACTTCGGGTGAGACCTCATTCTGCGTTCCGCAAACTGTTGCCGAAAGGGCCAGTAGTACAGGGATTTGCTTGGCTAAACTCACCGTTGAACCTGGGTTAGGCCCCATGTAGCCAACATATGTCCTTAATTTCCTACCATGTAATCTTCATGTCCTTCTTTATGAACAACTGTGTATCTGCATAGATTGGAAAGTTCATTGACACCTATTCAACTACATCTCTAGTGCTACTCTCTATAGTGTCCTTTGATCCAACTCTCTTAGAAGCCATGTTACCTGTACTGTTGAGAAGCTGCTCAACAACTGCTATACCTGGAGACGAAGTGGACACTCATGGCATGCAAATGTTAGCTTGAAATAAAAAATAACTTGAAGGACCGATCATGCAACAAACTGAGAAACTGCTAGGCAATATTGCGCAAATCTGGGTCTCAAACATGAGGGACTGTTAGTTGGATTTGCACATTGCACAATCCCATCTGCCAGTGAGAGGTGATGCTGACTGGAACTAAGAAATGCACAATTTGTTGTGGCTTATTGATGAGTGGAACTATGCAATGCGCAGTTCAGTCTGCCTTTGATGATGGATGGGACTGTGCATTTCACAATTCTAGTTGGCAAGAGTCCGGGACTGGCACTTGAAAATGCATAGTGCGCAATCAGAGCCAGTTACTAGCAGCCTCTGCACAATTTCTGGAGCCAAGAAAAAGCCTTGAGATCCATAAATGCACAATGCATGCCAGGAAGAGCTAGATCCGAGCTAAGGCCACCCAGATATACCCAAGGGTAACATGAAAACAAGAAGATCGGAATGAATGAGCGATTGAGGGTGCATATTTGAGTGAATAATGATGCATGCAATCAAAAAAAATGTAGGAATCAATCAAACAGAAGAACAATGAAGCTTATTGGGAGAGTCGCAGCAACAACGACCATTAGTGCAAAAAATGGGTTATGCATGTGACACTTAGGAAAGGAAATGAAAAAGTTCAAACAACACTTCTACAAGATAAAAGAAATCAAAACGCCAACATTCATTCAATAAAATGGGTAAAACAAAACTCTCACAAGCTAAGGAAACAAAAGCGACAGAAAACGCTGCAAAAGACAAGAAGAGCAAGACTTACTCGGAAAAGTTGTGCTGACTATGCCAAAGGTTCTTAGATACCTCAGGAATTCCAAAGCTCCAATATTGAATGTACAAATGAGCTCTGGCATCATCCATTAAATAGATTTGATCGATTTAGGGTTGATGACGCGAAGGCCAAAATCTAGGAAAAAGCGACAAGGGGCGAAAGTTTGTAAAATCAACTCAAATGTAACTTCAACTACTAAAAATAAATCCCTATTTTTTAGGGATGCTTTTTCACTTTTTTTTTTTTTTTTTTCTTTTTTGGGAAAGGATTCTGTGCATGCATGGAAAAATTGCGTAGTTCTGGGGAGAACTAGGTAGCTCACTGAGATATGCATCAGACAACAACTGAGGGAATGCTTCTGCGTAATTCCTGGGCTGAGTGGATATGGCTGCCTCTCATGCTCTGTGCAGTTTCCAAGCTGAAGACAAGATGCCAGATGGGTTTGCACAATTCTAGAGTCGAACCTCACTGTTGGGTTGAATTGCACATTTCCTGAGAGCAAGGCTGGTTGCCCTCTAGGATTGCGCAAATCATCAAGGCAATGCTAGAACCAGATGCAACCAAGTCACGGGGTCAACTTTTGGTTAGATAAAAAAGCAAGTAAGCAAACAAAAGTTGTAAAATGAAAGATAAAACTCGATGAAAGCACAAGTACGTGGATAGTGTAAGACAAGTTGCTAAGATCTTAGTAGGGAGGCTCCAAAACAAAGTGAAGGCAAAATTTTGGAGGGTGGTTGTAGCCACTACAACATTGGCGACACACTAGTAGAACTCCAGCTCTCTATATGGACCTTGTCTCATGTAAAGCGAGTCTAACTACTTCAAAAGTATTGTTAAATTCTTTGATCCTTATGGTTCCTACACTAGCTTGATTTAAAGATATAGTCCCTAACATTCTCTTGATCGGTTTGCACACATACAAAGCCAAGTCAATTGAGTTGTTTCGATTAGGGATGAGGGGTATATTGATTCACAAGTAATATAGACTGCCAGAGTTTAAGTTTCATCTATGGTGTTGCTCCGCTGCGAGAAAGCTTGGACAATACCCTGACGTAGTCACTTCAGGAACACAAGAATTTCTCCACTCCTAGCGATCCTGGTCAGTACCCTAGTGGAGTTACTTGCTTCACCTCTCTATGCAGGAAGCATTTCTCTTCTTTCGAATTTATTTTATTTTTTCAAAGAACTGTGCATTAACACTTATTTATTCATGAGGCAGAAGAGGGATCCTGACTTATTGAGAGCATAAGAGGTTGTCCCTTCAGAGAAGGATGTTATATATATCTCTGACATACTTGTTAAGGTTTTCCCCCTCACCTTACTCTACTTTACTGAGTTGACAAGGCTTAACCAAAAATAGAAAACTGATTAGAGTAGGTGGTACTAGTTAAAAGTGCAAGTGTTGTGACTTCACCAAGACTCACTCTGAAAGGAACGTATTTTCCAACAGGGTATCATTGACTAAAATAACAAAGGGAATAGACAAATAACCAAATGTTGATAGTTGTACAAGTCCTCTTGTATTTCACCCTGCTTGTCTAGGGACACCAAACACGGTTTCATGGGAAGCTAATCCTATGGGTGCATAAACCAAAAAACAAGCAAAGGACATAAGTAAAGTGAAAGAAAAATAGGAAAGAAAAAGCAAACACTACTCTTACTCCTAATCTAAATAGTGCATGGGCCTACTCATGTGAAGTGATATTTCCCATGCAACTACCGATGCATTGGTTGGCACATGTAAGTGAAGGCATGGTTGACAAGAAATTAATTCAGGAAAACTAGCAAACAAGAAAGATATAGCAATGAAAACCAACACGCTCAAAGTTTGAATGTTTCCAAAGAAAAGAAAAGAGTAAAGGCACATGACAGACACTCTGTAGACATACCATGGTGTTGCATCAAATTGTGCGGAGATGATATGTATGTACACTCTTTTTACCTTGACACATGAGCAAACATGCAGAAAGAAGAGAAATTTTGTTTGACAACATGACTTGCTATGTATGAATCCTTCACTGCATGATTAATAGGATCATGTGATTCTGGTGGAGGATGTGAAATCTGTAGATGAGATTGATTTTCAATGAAAACAAGAGAGTGATGAGGAGCTTGGGGTGATTCAATAGATTTCTGATTGGAAGTGGAACTGATGTCAGGGCTCCATGAACCTGACATAACCATCAACTCAGGTTGAAGTGCCTCAACAACTTGAGGGGTCTCCACTTCATCAGAAGATGTATCATCAAATATTGGTGGCTTAGAAAGATCAATAGTAAGTGAATTAGAATCGTGATCAAATGAATGAATAAAGAGATCATGACAACCACAACCATAAAATTTGAGATGTGCATCGACATCCTCATGATCTGATGAATCATATAGAGGGGTTGATGAGAAACATAATTTTTGACCCTTTGAATTTCCAGAAAGAAAAGAAGAAAGATTGGGTGGATTTGAAAAAAATATTTGTCCTCTCCGCAATCAAATGATGAACTGACATCCTGTGTGTCCTGTGAATGATCAGAAGTAGAAACATCCGGGTATGAATTTTGACAAGAAAAATCAGAAATGACATGATCACATAAGATGTCAGGATAAAGAAGATGAGGTGCAGATATAAGGAGGTCATCCTTCACCGCATGTTCTTCTTCAAATTACCACACATACTCATAAAAAATGACAGTGTAGGTTGGCTTCTCAACACCAACTCCATCAACAACTCAATCCTCGTGAACATCAGATGTGGAGTTCGGAATGGGTGAACAAAACACAGTAAAATCTAGAGCATCATAGGAACCAGAGGATGAAGGTTGAGAAAATGAGATCATGTGATAACCATCAGGGTTGTAGTGCAAATCTACACAGATATCTAGATCAAGTGCGGTGGGAGGAGGTGGAATTTCAACAAATTGGTTCACAAATTCTCCCACCTCATCCTACGGAGATAGAGTTGTTTGATGAGAAGAGGATGGAGGGTCACTTGTGACAACAACCTTGTTCGTCTTAGATTTTGAAGCTCTAACACCGAGGTATGATGGGAGGGGATCGAATGATTCTAATTCATGTGGATTTTTAGATACATGAAGAAGATACCGAAATCTTTCTTTGAGAAATTTCCAATCAATTTCATCTTTAGGGATTTGAAGGGAAATATTACAGAAGTGATCCCAAAATTACACAATACATTCATTAGGTGCTTCCCGTAATTCCATAATTTTTTTATTAAGTGCTTTATGGTCATAACGGAAGAAAACACTGCCTAACTCTCTGATCATATGATTAAAAGAGTGAATATAGGTTGTGGGAAATGTACGACACCATTGCTCAACATGCCCCTCAAACATGTAAGCGAACGACCCACAGGTAACATCATCTGAGGGGACTTCATTCCTTTCACATAAGCCTCAGAAGGTAACTCTATGTCTTAGCGGGGCTATTCCACCTTCACCATTGTACTTGAGCTGTGACAAGTCATTAATGACATCCTCCGACACTTCAAAATCATGTACATGAGAAAACCATGCCAGAGTTGAGATTGTAATGTAAGTCATGAATGATGTGTAGAGATTCAAAATAGAATTTGAGGGCTTAGCTTGTCATTTGACCCTCCTTCTAGTGCTAGAAATGTTGATAGTGTTGTACCCACCAAAATGTCAGGGGATCTCCCCGGTAAGAAGTCCCAACTAAACCTCAAAGAGTTTGGAGTAGGAGTCCCAGTTGTGGGTAGTAAAGTAATGCCTTGACTGTGGTAGCGTGCAAAGGTAAGTATGATAACTTTTTCGGAAGAAAGTGTGTGAACTTGCAGTGATTCAAGTGAGATGCATGGGGGTTCCAACACATGGATGGGAAAAGGAAGTGTGTTCCTTAGAATTCTATAATATTACACAACCTGAAAGGAATACATGAGAGGAATGACATCACAATCTAGAAGCGGTATAGTTCACAATCCAAAGTGATGGGTTAATATAACAACACATCTTCAAAAAGATTCATACAATTGCATAAAAAATAGTTCATACACAAATGCTTAAGTTAAATAACATACATTGCTAAAGTAACCAGAATAGTCGAACTACAATAACAACATATGCATGAAAATGTGTTGGCTCGATTATATTATTAAGTGAAAGTTCCATCCATACATACACCATTGATAGACACTAACCCCAATAGTGGAACATTACAACCAATACCTCCTTCTCCTCCAAAGAGATGTACTCACTCTATGCTGTGGAGAAGCCAAGGTTTGTCACAACACTCTCCAAGCCTTCTCTAAGCAATGCCTAGCCAAAAGCTTGGCTCCCAAAACCCTGTACTATGAGTTATGAGGTTCTATATATTAAAAAGGTTGGGGTGACCCTTGACATTCCCCTTTGACTCTTTAACTACCCTCATGACTCTTCAACTCCTTTACAAATAATTGTTTACATTACATAGTGATTGTTCAAATTCCACTAATGACAATTGGAATTTCACTTACAATATATTTACAACTAATAATACAATTTCCACATATACCCATGTGGGACAAAATATGCTTGAGTTAGCCTAACAAGACAAAACCATCACTCGGAAGCTTGGGGAAATACCAACTCAGCAACATCCTCTTGATGGTCTTTGGTGACGAACTGATACCAATCTTGGTACTGCGCTATTGTGTCCTCGTACTGTTTGGTGATGTCTTTTTTGAAACAGACTCTTGCCTCCATGGATTCTGGGTATATGGTTCTGGAACCTTTGTCCAACTCATCTTGGAGCTTGAACAACATTGTCTAAGTGTGATTGGACCACCGATGTACTTCTGTATGTTTTCTGCGCTCAACTGCAAGTCATCATTCGTGACCTATCGCTTCAACTTCTCCATGTACCTGTCAATGTCTAACAAGACTTGGTTCTTCTACCTGGCTTGAGTGAGCGATCTAATTGAGGGGATCATGTGTGTCCTCACTATGACATACACACTCTTGAACAACCATGCATAGGAAGCCTCAATGCTAGTGATGAATGGAGGGAGCTGCTCATAGTTCTGAATCAACATCTGAATCTGTGATTTGTCTAGCTCTACCTGCAGCTTCATTATATTATCCAAGTAAAGAGGGGATCCCTTGTACCTCATTGCCCATTCTTGTACATGCCTAATAACAACGTGGATGTGTTTGAGAGTTTGGAAAATCTTCATGCACCGTTGCTGAAAACTATATAGATGGAAAATCGCCTTGTGCACGGTGACAAATCTATCATACAATTTCCGCATGGTGGTCTTAAGAGTCGATACTTCAACAAGTATCACTTTTCTCATTTCTTCCATAGAAGATCCTATGGACTATTCTATCCTCTTCCTGGCCTCCTGCAAGTCCTTTTCCATCCGATCATTCTCTACTAACAAGAAATTGACCATTGAACTCATGGCTTCCGCATAAGCCTTAGAAGCATTGGCTATGGTAGCTAGATTTGTTATAACATCTGACACAATCAACCTTTCCTCTATGTGTGCAGGTGATGTGTGATCATCTGGGAGCTTCTTTCTTCGTGCTTGTACAATCCTTTGCTGTGACTCATCAAATGATAGATTGCACACAACCATCACTAGATCATCATCAAGGAGAATAACATCTCCTTGCTTGCTCGGGACTGGTTTTGATTCTAGAGGTGGTGGAGATTGAGGTGCAACCTCAGATGTTCTCAACATCAGGTTGGTATCTTGGTCCTATGGCTCCTGTTCCAACTCCATGTCTGTTGCTTCAACCATTTTCTCAACCTATTGACCAAGTTCCCAAACCTACACTTGCTCACCCTCTTCTTCATTGGTTGGCTGCTTTGAGTTCTCATCTTGTATAGGCGTAGTTTTCTCTATCATTGTGCCTTTCCTTTCTTCCTGTTGTTGTTTTTGCTTCTCTTCCCTCTCTCTCTTTCTTAGCACATGTTCTTCTTTGTTTCCTGCAACTTTCTCTCTGCATCCTCCATCCTTTGCTTCTCTCTCTTCCCCGTTCTACTCTCCTTTCACACTGCCACCTATTTGCCTCTATTTCCAAAGCTACTTTCTCAAGAAGAGGATATTCTCTAAACTTGTAGCTTTTCTTAGCCTCTGGGTTCTCGAAAAAATTCCTCTTGCCTTTTTCCTGCACTGGTTTGCTGCCCACTTCTGTTGTTGTTGCTGCTTCCTATGGTGCTACTGCTTGCATAAATACTTTCCACTCTATAGCCATATTGACTGGTTCATTGAGCTTAGAGGAGTTGTAGCAATACCTCTAAGGGTCCTCCTCTGGTCAATGACATTCCTCATGGATCCATGGATAATACACCTTCACACTATGGTTCTTGCATATGCAGTGGGGATTATACGGATTGAAATCCTTGGTGCCAAACTCAAACTTCTTTAAGTCCTCGGTCTTGGCATCTGCATCCTTCAAGATCCGGATCTTGTACAATCGAATCTGCAAAGGAAGAGTAGGCCATGATGCCTTCTTCCTCTTGTGTAGTCCTGCTGATAAACCTGTGGAGATGTGATATGCAACATCTTGCATGACCAACTTATCCGTAACAAACCTTGGTAGCACATGCAGAGGCTTCTCTTTGCCAAACATCCTGATGAAGGTGCCACTGGGTGAGGCATACCAATATACAATGTTAAGCAATGTCTGCATCGCTTCTTGGGACATGCAAGGTGGATATTGCTAAAATATCATCTTGTAAACTGGGATGATGAAGTGGTTAGATAGTCTTGCCACTACTCCTTGGTAACTTCACTTAGAAATAAACTTACAATAAATGTTCACAACATCCTCTGATGGTGTCCATGTCCAACCCATGCTAGGAAACTGATGTTGGGCACATATTGCATCAAGTAGGTATGTGAACATATAGGATATCACTTGCTCATCCTTAGGTAGATTCCCGGCATTAGTTGCATGCACTTTCAGCTGAAGAGCCAACATATCTGACCAATTGAATGGCCTTCCTTCATTTTCCAATTGATCTAGCATAACTACCCAATTATGTGGAAAGGTTTCTGTGCTCTCTTGACCATTCAAGCAACATGAGTGACTTAGTCTTGTAGACCTGATTGGGTTTTGACCTGAACTTGGATGGCTCTTTTACCCAACACTTCACGATGTCTTTAGTGTTCACATTGCTGTTGGGAGTATAGAAGAGTGCATCCATGCGGTTCACCGACTGTGGTAAGTGATACATCTGATGATAGTTTTTTGTCCTAAATGTAGCAAGGGATGTTCCACTGACACTACATAATGTCATTATTTTGGGATCGGTATGTGAGACAATCCAGTGAATGATGTCCGCACATAGGAATGCGTGGGACTTACATGAAACATTGTACAAGCCTGACTTGTGGATGTTGAAATAGACCTGCGAATCTTCCAGATCTTCCTTGAAGCTTCTTGTAAATATGTCCTTAATTTCCTGCCATGTAATCTTCATGTACTTCTCTATGAACATCTACGTATCTAGATAGACTGGAAAGTTCATTGACAAATGTTCAACTACATCTCCAGTGCTGCTCTCTATAGTATCCTGTGATCTACCTCTCTTGGAAGCCATGTTACCTATACTGCTGAGAGGTTGCTCAACAAATGTTATACCTAGAGACAGAGCATACACTCATGGAATGAAATGTTAGCTTGAAATAAAAAATAACTTCAAGGACCGATCATGCAAGAAACTAGGCAACTGTTGGGCAAGATTTCACAAATCTGGGTCTTAGAGGTGAGGGACGGTCCACTGGATCTGCACATTACGCATTCCCAGTTGCTAGTGAGAGGTGATGATGAATGGAACTGCACAATGCACAGTCCAATGTGGCTTATTGATGACTAGAACTACACAATGCGCAATTCAGTCTGACTTTGATGTTGGCTTGGATTGCGCATTCCTCAATCCCAGTGGGCAAGACACTAGGACTGACTCTTGGAACTACGTAGTGTACAGTCAGATCCAATCACTAGCAACCTTTCTATAATTGATGGAGCCAAGGTAGAGCCTTCAGATCTAGAAATGTGCAGTGCATGCCAGGAAGAGCTAGATCTGGGCCAAGGCAGCCCATATTTGCCCAAGGGCAACATGAAAACAAGAAGATCTGAATGATTGAATGATGGTGGGTGCCAATCTAAGTGAATAGTGATGCATGCAATAAAAAAATGCGAGAATAAGTCAAACAGAAGAATAACGAAGCTTATGGGAAGTGTCGTTGCAACGGTGGCCATTAGCACAGAAAACAGGTTATGCATGCAACACTTAGGAAAGGTAATGAAAAACTTAAAACATCACTTCTACAAGCTAAAACAAATCAAAATGCCAGCAGTCGTTCAATACATGGGTAAAACAAGAACCTCACAAGCCAAGGAAACAAAAGCGACAAAAAAGCTGCAAAAGATAAGAAAAGAAAGACTTACCCGGAAAATTTGTGCCGACTATGTCGAAGGTTCCTAGATGCATCAAGAATGCTAGAGCTCCAAGATTGAAAATGATCTCTAGTGGTGTCCATTAAATATATTTGATCGATTTATGGTTTATGACGCGAAGGCCAAAAAACTAGGAAGAAACGACAAGTGGCGACAATTTCTAAAATTAACTCAAGTGTAACTCCAACTGCTAAAAATAGATCCCTATTTTTTAGCGATGTTTTTTCACTTTTTTCTTTTTTTTTTCTTTTTTGGGAAAGGCTGCCATGCATGCATGGAGAAATTGCACAGTTTGGGGGAGAACTGGGTAGCTCACTAGCACATGCATCAGACAACAGTTGAGGGAATGCTTCTACGCAATTCCTGGGCTGAGTGGCTCTAGCTGCCTCTCATGCTCTGCGTAGTTTCCTAGATGAAGACAAGCTT
The DNA here is from genome assembly GCA_031772625.1 of Pinus tabuliformis. NCBI lineage: Eukaryota > Viridiplantae > Streptophyta > Pinopsida > Pinales > Pinaceae > Pinus > Pinus tabuliformis. The sequence goes on along the minus strand of CM062819.1, from coordinate 584,766,978 downwards.
TCAGTTGGATCTACGTAATTATGGAATCGAAGCTCATTACTGGGTTGAATTGCGCATTTCTTGAGAGAAAGGTTGGTTGCCCTCTAGGATTGTGCAAATCATCAAGGCAGTTCTAGAACCAGATACGACCAAGTCATAGGGTCAGCTTGTGTTTAGACAACAAAGAAAGTAAGAAAACACAAGCTGTAAAACAAAAGATAAAACTCGATGAAAGCACAAGTACCTGGGCAGTGTAAGACAAACCGCTCAGATTTTAGTAGGGAGGCTCCAAAATGAAGCGAAAGAAAAATTTTGGAGGGTGGTTGTAGCCGCTAAAACAGGCCCCAATAACCATATTGACCATCTATTCCCAATTGGATTAAGGAACGATCTGAAAGTAATTTTACATAGCTATGTGCAGTATCCATTAAGGTGTCCACATCTTTACTCTTTATTATACCTTCTGCGATCCAGACGTGCGATATAATGTGCACAAGAATGAACCAGTCTTTTGGGACCATCACATAATACAAAAAACATGCTTTCAAATGAGCACGGGTTCAACTATCATAGCTCCATCTCAATCGTTGGTACATATCTTGATCAATACAAGGATGAGTCATTGGAATATTTGAATCCACTGTCTATATCCGCGTTAAAGCAAGATTCCACTTAATGGAGAGCTGACATTCCTTAACGGAGCCTTATGCTAATTTGGACTTTATCCCTCTATGGAAATTTTCCATAATCATAATAAAGAGGATTGGGGACATAGCACAACCTTGCCTAAGGCTTCTAAATATTTTTAAGAATTGCGTAAGCTCACCGTTGATGAGAACAACTATAGAAGCTATGAATAAACAAGACATTATCCATTTTACATGTTTGTGCAGAAAGCCTGTTTTGTATAGAATTATCGAAATAAATTCCCAACCACATAGTCAAATGCCCTGTAGAGTTCGACCTTCATTAGGCATACTTTAAGCTTCTTCGATTTGACCAAGTGGATGCAATCTTGTGAAATTGCAATAGCGTCTTGCTTTCCCCTGTTTGACAAAAACTCAAACTACTCAAGGGAAATTCAAGAGGAAAAAATATTTTTGATTCTTTTGGCTAGGAGTTTAGAAATAATTTTATATATGGAATTACATAAGGAAATAGGATTGAAATCAAATAAAAAGACCGAGTCTTTTTTCTTAGAAATTAGAGTAAGAAAAGTATAATTAGTAGCACCTGGAATGTGCCATGAAACTCTAATCTCTTCCGCCATACTTACTATATCTGCCTCCATCATCTCAAAGAAGAAAGAGAACAGTTCAATAGGCCAATCGTCAAACCTAGGGCTTTTATCCTTAGCCATCTCCTTGATCGACTATAGGAATTCCTCCTTAGTGATTGGGTTATTCATCATTGAAATTTCGTCCTCATTTACCATTACAGGAAACATGTTGGTGAAGCTCATTTTTTTAGAAACATAATCATCCTTGTCTTCGTTATATAGTTTACTAAAAAAAATGAAATCCTCCCTTCTAATCTCCAGATCTGAGGTAAGAGTGTTGCCATCATCATTTTAATAGCCCATATGGAGTTTGTTTGGTTCCTTTTAGATCCAACCTGATGAAAATACTTTGTATTCCAGTCGCAACCCTTAACCCATGTAATTTGACTCTTCCGTCTACATTCCCATTCCTATAATTTAAGGATTTTGTTCTTCCTCCTCACGAGATCTAGTAATTTCCTCTACTGTAGATCAGAAAAGAGACCTGGAGCAATTAGGTCCCACATATGAGCAATAAGCTCCTCTATTAGAGCTAGTTCATGACAAAAGGCAATTATATTGTTATAAATCTAGACCCTCACTTGCTTTTTCAGTGAACCGAGTTTATTCAATAACCTCATGATAGGATTATCAATCACAGGAAACAATGGAGAAGACTAGGACTATTTGACCAAATTATGGAAATCCACCTCCAACCACATTGTATTAAATTTGAAGGGTCTCTTGATAAATTCCAGCTCCTCAATCCATTCCAAAATGATTTCATTGTGATCCGCGATATCAGAAAAGAATGCCCAATAATGAAATTGATTAAGTCACTAGCAGACGATAAAATCAACAAAAAAATTTATCAATTTTTTTGACAATACAAAAGTTAACAATCAAATATAAATACAAAGATATATGAAAAATGTAAAATCAATAATATGATACAAAGTCGATGATTAACACCGTGATTAGACAAACATCATTAATATAAATATAAAATAATAATAATACCATTATAATTCAATATAAATATAAAATAATAATACCATTATAATTCAATATAAATATAAAATAATAATATCATTATAATTGTTTATAATATTTTTATAATTAATATTCCATCCATTATCAATTTAAACATAAGATATATTAAGAAAATATCAGTGATATAAATATAAAATAATAGTAAAGTTATAATTGTTTATGACATTTTTATAATTAATATCTCATCAATTATCGATTTAAACATAGGATGTATTAAGCAAAGACAAACAAACAAACAAAAAATAAAAAAAAAAAAAAAATTGATTTTTCTAAAATGAATGCAAAATCTATTATTTATTTTAATCATATATTTTCTACTCATGAAGAAAAATACAATTTTCAAATATTCACAATTAAACTATTTTTTTAATACATATGTTATATTAACATCTATGATGAACAAACATCCATATGCTTTCATGCTAGTTTAAAGGCTAGCATAACAATTTTTGAAAATAAAAAACGTTTAAATAAAATTAATATATTTTATAAAATATTTAAATTATATATCTATATATATATAATTTTTAATTTTAATTATTTTATTTTTTACCTTTTAAACTGTGTTTTTTCTTGGAAGAACTCCTTACTTGCCACTCTGTACTATCGTTTCTTCTCAGATTTATTGTTATACGATTGAAATTTTTTTTCTATTATCAAATATAAAAAAAACATTAAAAAAAATAGTAAACAAAATAATTAAATAAACATGAAAAAATAGCTGCAACAAAATAGTTAAATAGAAACGTGAAGTCATTAAAAAAAATAACAAAGAAATTATTAATTAATAGTTAAATTTAAAATGATAAGAAATTTGATTAAATAATATTGCTTATTCATACTTATCATTTGTTAATATTGCTCTTAACCTTTCGGGACAACATAAAGGTATATAGTTATCACTACTAGTCCGACCAAATAGTCGCATTTGCAGCCGAGGAGGAAGCGCAACTGTGGAAGCCCAGCTGTGGAGAGATGAAGTGGGGTGTGGCGAATGGGTGAGCCTATTGGTTAGCAGTTAGGGTTATCTAGCCTTTTAGGTTTGTTTCTTTATTTCATCTGTTTCTTGTTGGCTTCTTGTTGCAGTAATTTTTTCGATGTTTTCTCTGGGTATTGGCGATTTTGTTATGTGACGATTGACGATTCCAGGCCAGTGTATTTCCTATTTTTTCTGCAAATTTATTGCTCTTTTTGTGTAAAGTAAGTCCTCTTTCTGTTACTGGACTTACATTGCCACATTGTCTTTGTCTTTTTCTATGGAAAGCTTGAGGCTTGCAACACGACAATATCCTTATTTCTTTCCATTTTCTCTTTACAAGCTATTGTTTGAATCGATTTTTAACTATATTGGCCTCTTTCATTAATGATTCCCATTTAATTAGTCTCATATCTACTATTATAAACACTGCCATATTGGATATATCAGGAAAGAATGGTGTCAGATCTGTGAAGAGAATTCATTTGTTTTGTACAAAATAAACTTAGTATTAAACTTGCCCTGGAACCTGAATTTCTAATAACTTCAAAGTTTGTCAAAATAAATATAAATAGGTTATTATGTGTTTGGTTGATATTCAGCTCCTACCATTATCGTCATTGGATGATCCTACTATTTGCACTAGTGTTCCTATCATCATCGTCATTGGTGTGACTGACTCACCTCGTGATCCTTGAGTCGCCTTTAACAATTCACTCCTCTCCAAGCATTCACTAAATTATCCTGCAATTGCAAAAAATGAAGAATACAAATAAGATAACGTATAATATGTGATTCCTCTCCAAGCATTGACTAAATGCTTTGGCGGTTGAAAAACAATTTAGAATATAAATGCTCCTGCAGTAGAAAAATAATTAAGAATATAAATAAGTTCACATACAATATAAGATTTCTCTCTAAGCATTCGGTTTCAGAAGCTACAGAGCTCCTATATACAATATGTGATTCCTCTCCAAGCATTGGTTAAATGCTCTTGCAGCTGAAAAACAATTAAGAATAAAAATAAGTTCACATACAATATAATATTTCTCTCCAAGCATTCGGTTTTGAGAACTACAAATCTCTCATGAACAATGGCTTACAATGCACCTGTTTTGAAAAGGTGCTGATCCAATTGTGTATAATAACATATATAATGTACGATGAAATAAATGACTTGCCAAGAAAAGAAAGGCGTTACCCAGATCCCCAGATTTGGACCCAAACTATTGAGAGTTCTAACCTATCGAGCATCAGAGAACAATAGAAGCAATAAATGTTCCTGGTTCAAATACAACCGTAAATATGTAGTAACTTAGCGTGCAATATATATTTACTCTATGAAAATTTATGGAAATTTCATAGTAGCGTAGGAAGTTGCAATGTGAAAATTAAAAGTCAGTAAGAAAATAAATTTGAGTTACTAGAATGTTGGAGATTTCACAATTGTATATTTATAAAAATTATGAAAATAACATTTTTTTTTTAATAATCAAGAAGAGGGAAGGTTAGAAAATATTAGACAAATTATAAAAAATATTAACAAGACTGATAAATACTCTATAAGCGTAAATCAATTGTGGCCATCAATTAGAGAGTGCATAACTCAGAACTGAACATAAAACACACACAACTTGGATTTCACATTGCCAAAGAATGCTTTTATACATGGTGATGAAGGTTCTTGAATGTCGGTGACGATGGCTTCCTTAGGAAGCTAACTGAACTCTTGAAACTTCCTCCTGAACTCTCCAGAAGAAACTAGACAACACATTGAATGCACATGGTGGTTAGAATTAATTTTTTCCAACACTCCCCCTTAATTGAAACCATATGACAAACACAAAAAATACGCTATAGAACAATACATAAGACGTTGTAAACATACTTTTAATTGACATCCGTGTTGGTCTAAGTCTAAACTAGGTTTACAACATAATCTGAATTTTCTACAACACAACTTACTTCTATAAAACTCAAATTTAGCCTTCCCAAGAGGCTTAGTGAATATGTCAGCCACATTCTCATTTGTATTACAATATATTAAGTCAATTTCTCGTGATTGGAATTTTTGTCTTATAAAATGATATTGTGTGTCTATATGCTTTTACCTTGCATGACATATATGATTGGTCCCCAATTTGATGGTGCTTTGATTATCACATCTGATCACTCTAGGTTCTTGTTGACCTTCACCAACATCTTTAATTATTCTTCTAATCCATATAGCTTCACAAGTGGCACTACATAATGCTTTATACTCTGCCTCAGTTGATGACAAGGAACTGTTGGTTGTTTCTCACCGCTCCATGATATAGCTCCTGATCCTATATTGAACACGTATCTAGTGGTGGATTTCTTGTCATCTGGATTTCCGCCCCAGTCAGAATCATAATGACCTGTCAATTCAATATTACAATGATTAGTATATTCAATACCAAAATTGATAGTTCCCTTTAAATATCAAAGGACCCTTTTTGCAACTATCCAATGGCTTTCATGAGGCTTAGCCATGAATTGACTAAGTATGCTTACTGCATAGGAAATGTCTGGTCTAGTGCTAGTGAGATAATTCATGTTTCCCACTAATTGTCGATATAATGTTCCATTCCCCTCTTTTGTTCCATCATCACTTCTCAATTTGATATTTTGTTCCAATGGAGTACTCACTGCTTTACATCCATTCATATGAAATCTCTTTAGTACCTCATTTGTATATTTTCTTTGTGTGATTAAAGTCCTTCCATCATCTCTCCATAATTCAAGACCTAGACAGTCGTGCATCTGACCAAGATCCTTCATCTCAAATTCTTGTGATAACTTTCTTTTTGTATCCTTAATCAATTTATCAGCACTCCTTGTTATTATTAGATCATCAACATATATAGAGAGTAATACTATATCTCCATTTCTATCTGTGTTGACATATAAATTAGGATCATTTTTTCTTTTGTTAAATCCTTGTTGAAAGAAGAATTTATCTATTTTCTCATACCAAGACCTAGGTGCCTGTTTTAGTCCATATAAGGCCTTTTTTAACTTGCATACAAGATGTTCTTGTCCCTTCTTTACAAATCCTTTTGGTTGAAAAGGATAAATCTCCTCTTTTAAGTCACCATTTAGAAATGTTGACTTCACATCTAATTGATGTAACCTCCAATCATATTTAGTTTCCAATTCTATCATTATTATGATTGTATTAATTTTTGCAACTAGAGCAAAGGTATATTCATAATCTATGCCTTCCTTTTGTGAATAATCTTTCGCAACCAATCTTGCCTTATACTTGTCTATGCTACCATCTGCATTAAATTTTGTCTTTTACAACCATTTTGATCCTATAGGAACTTTATTTTCAGGTAATTTTGTTAATTCCCAAGCTTCATTTTTCATTATAGAGTCATATTCTTCTTTCATAGCTTCCATCCATTCTTTATGATTTTTAGCTTGTTCATAATTTAAAGGCTCAAAAACAGTGATCGCTTGAGACATTAAAGCATAATATTTATACCTGATAGGGGTTTGAATATGTCGTGTTGACCTTCTTAGAAGTTCATTACACTGTGGAGTACCTTCTCCTTTTCTTCTTCTCTGTGGAGTGCCTTCATCACTTCTTTGTGGACTTTGACTTCTTGACATGTCTTATGGAATGTCCATGTTTTCTTGAGCTTGAGTTGATTCCACAACTTCTTCTTCTTCCTTACAATATCCAATAAAAATGCATTTGATGGCTTTAACATCCATTTTTCTCCTATCCTCTTTAGGAATATGAGAAAAGGCCTTGCATCCAAATATGCTTAAACGACTAACTTTAGGTTTAAAACCATAAAATGCTTCAAATGGTGTTTTGTGCTCAAGATACTTTATAGGGCTTCTATTTTTGAGATATACAATTGTATTAATGGCATCATCCCAAAAACTATTTGAAATTCCTTTACTTTTTAACACACTACGAGCACATTCAACTAAAGTTCTATTCTTCCTCTTAGCTACTCCATTTTTCTGAGGTGTGTGTGGTACTATAAATTGTTGCATAATTCCATTTTGCTTACAATATTTGACAAAAGCTCCTGAAGTGTACTCACCACCTTTATCTGATTGAAGAATTTTAATGCTCTTTCCTGTTTTCTTTTCAACCATACTCTTGAATTCTTTAAAGTATTCAAACACATCAATTTTGTTTCTTATAAAGTACACCCAGGCGTATCTAGTGCTATTGTTAATAAATATAAGAAAGTAATATGCTTCACCAAGTGACTTAGTTTGCATTGGACCACATACATCAGTATGCACTAGTTCAAGTATTTCACTTTTTCTTCTATTTTCATGGACATGAAATTCTTCCCTATGTTGTTTTCCTAGAGCACAACCTTCACATTCAAAGTGTTCACCCTTAATATTTGGAAGGCCTTCTACCATCAATTTATTTTGTAGTAACATTAGGTCATTATGATTTAAGTGTCCATACCTTTGATGTCAAAGCTCTATAATTGACATGCCTGTTGATGCCAAATCTTGATGCCCATTATTCATTACATCCAACTTGTATAATCCTCCAACTATCATTCCTTTTGCAACAACCTTGTAGTTTTCCTGCACATCCTTTACCAAACAATGTGATTTCACAAATTCAACTTTTAAATGCTGATCTGTAATAATAGAGACTAAAAATAAGTTCTTCTTTAATCCTGGAACATACACCACATTTTGAATTTGTTTTTCCTGTGCATTGGGCATCATAACACTTATATCACCATATCCTTTAATTTCATGTGATCTATTATCTCTTAAATAGATGTGTGCACCATTGTTAACCTCATGATAAGTATCAAACCAATCTATTTTTGCATGACATGTGGATTGATCCACTAGAATCTATAAACTAAGCATTATCATCATTAGTTTTTGTTGATAGAGCAAAATTGGACACAAATAATTTAAGATTTTTAAAATCATGACTAATTTATTCATCTCTATCAACATAATTTCTTGAATGCCTTCTTTGTTTAAATTGATCGGACCTTCTTTTTATGCAATTCTTAGCAAAATGACTAGGTTTTCCACAGTAATAACAACCATCATTTCTAATTGATTTGACATTTGTCCTTGGTGAAGGTGTACCTTGAAATGATTTTACATGTGGCTTTTTTCCTTTATTTTTCTCCCAGTGTTTACCTTTGAAGGGTTGCTTCCCTTTAGCCATTAATGTTAAATCTGAATTGGGAGATTTTTGTTTAAGACTTCTTCTCTGCTCTTCTTCTTGCATAAATATACCTGCCAAATCATCAAAAATATGAGTCTTCTCTCTAACTGAAAGACCAATGATAAACATTTGATATTCATCAAGCATACCATTTAATGTCATAGTAATGAAGTCTGTACTAGATATTGTTTCACCAATGTCACCTAATTTATCCTTTAGATCCTTAATTCTAGAAATAAAATTACCGACACTTTCATTTTCTTCCATTTTAATTGAACGAAGCTTACTCTTTAAATGCAATATTCGATTTCTAGTCTTTGTCTCATATAATTTTTTGAGAGTGTCCCATGTCTTCTTGGATGTTTTGTACTCTCTAATGTGTGGAATAATTTTGTCCTTAATGGAACTCTGGAATAGCACCTTTGCTTTGTTTTCCCGTCGCTCTCAATCTTGAGTTGCAACATCTGTGGCTTGAGGGGACACTGACTTGACTTCAGCTCCAGACACAATTGTCCATATATTGTAGCCTTTCATTAAAGTCTGCAACTTAAACTTCCAATTTGCATAGTTTTCACCATCTAGCTTGTTAGAGTCAGATAAATAAGATTCCGCCAATATATTAACCATGTTACTTATTTTCACCAAGTACCAGCCACCAAAAAATATTAATTTTTACAAATAATTTCCTGACACATATAAACCATCAAAAATAAATCATAAAATTTTATTCAATATCATATCACTGTCTCTTACGCTAAAACAAAACTCTTATTTCACCACTCCACGACCATCATGACTACACAACTCCTATTCTTTAAAGTCTTCAAAATTCCAATTAAAAACAATGACCACAAACTTATTTCATCACCACAATTGAATTTTTACTTTATTGGAAATTTTCATGAATTTAGGAACTCATAACAACTACCACAAACATATTTCACTTAGTTTGAACTTGGAATTGTGTATTAACCATAAAAATTAATAAAAATTATTTTCACGGTGAATGAACCAAGTTGGTAAAATAAGCTAGTTTTAAAATATCGTCTCCAATCACCACAAATAACTCCAACATACCACTTTTAGAAAATCTGATCTTCAACCATTCTTTTTTAAATACCAAAATTTATTGCGAGCTATAGCATAAGTTCTGCATTAAAAACTTTGAAGACGATTTATAAAAAAGTAGTGAGAATATGGTTCTACCGTTCTAAATATTAGGCCCTTTATACTCATCCTGTATCAACAACACTCCTTTGAACTCCAAAGCTGCAAATCGAAACATGACTTTCTAGTCAAGACACAACTACTCTATCTCACAATGACTACAACTGAGATCTACAATGACTCTCTCCTCCTTTAGTCGTTGAAACACGACAATCACATTCAATAGTCTCTTACACTAGCTTCAGCCAATTAGCCCTTCACCAAAGGCATTACCAGCTACAAACAGAGTTTTCTACACAGGAAAGAACATAAAACCACTCAAACAAACTTCTGTCGTGCTGGCTACACACAAGAAGGAACTCACACTCTCAACAAGCTTATGCTAGACACACCCTCAATTCAAATCACACATAGCCCACACAATGATATCTCACACAACGATCTCTCACACAAGAGCCTCCGATATTGACTGCCTGCCTCACTTATCCTACTTTGTAATGCCCCCCAAACTTATAGCATTGGATGATCGGATGGAAGGGCTTCACATAGAGCACTGTTTGCCGGCTTCCAACCCGACCCAGCCCCACTAGCTACGATCTTCACACTTTTGATTCCCCGAGTACAGCCCGAATAGCTAGATCTTCTTACCTTTGGCCCCGACTAGCTAACATATTATTGACTTTTGATTCCCCGAACGAGCTCTCAACACTCAACCAACCTCCTATACCAAATCAGAACTCAGAACTGAACACAAAACACACACAACTTGGATTTCACATTGCCAAAGAATGATTTTATACACGGTGATGAAGGTTCTTGAATGTCGATGGTGATGGATTCTTCGGAAAGCTAATTGAACTCTCAAAACTCGTCTTGAAATTTGTGATGCCCCTAGTACAGTGGTAGTATTTTAAATTAAATGCAGTAAATTTGACAATCTGATTATGGTTATGTGGTAAAACTGAGTAATTATTAATGTATTACTGTTTAACTTATTTATATGAGTAATCATTATTTTTGTTGCCTCTAATCGCTGTTGAAAGAAAAACAGTTGGGCAATGGTCATGGTGCCTCCTCATGAGAGGAGGATTGAAATTTAATAGGACAGTTGTCCAAGAAAAATTAAAAAAAAAAAAACCTAACTACTTTCTAGAAAACGGTTGAGACCCTCGTGCGGGGGAAGAAAAAAGAGGAAAAAAAAAGAACACTAAGTCTGGTAAGGACCAGATAGTGAGGCTCAGCAAGCTGTATCTAGGCAGCAAACGCTAAGTCTGGTAGTGACCAGATAGAGTATAATTGGGAAGCAGAAACTTCCTGAAGCTGCTACATCTGGTAATGACCAGATAACGCAGGTCTAGCAATGGTAGAAGTCTTGCAGGCAACAGGAGTCTTGCAGGAGTGCTTGGGGGTGGAAGGTCGAGTAGGACCCTCCTAAGGACGAGAGGATTGACAAGCGCATTAGGGAGGTATGCTCTCTGTCAGGTAAGAAATAATTGAAGAGCTAGCAGTTCTGGTTTTTACCTATATATTTTTTCAAACTATTGTGATTATGGAAAAGAAACAAAGAACTGTGAATATATATATTTACATGGAAGAACTATGAATTAAAACAAGCAGTAAATGATAGTATTCAGTGTAATACAAAAGGTAATCAAGATAAAGATCGCTGAGTAGCCACTGTAAAACTGAGAAAAGAATCAAAACCTGTTTTTCTATTTTCCGAGATAAACCTTCGTAATCAGCAGCAACAAAGTAAAAAGAAAACAAACATGGCCGTTCTTATATATATTAAACTACAATCTAAAACCAAGTCTGGGGCTAATACTCGTACACGAGTGTTCCCAGGGTCTTGTAAACAGAAATATAACAACATAAATATTAAATAGCTACATGCATGTAAGTTTCAAGCTAAGTTTCTGTTAAATCGTCGTAGCACCTCCTTACAGGAGCAGCCATAGCTCAAAATTTAAAGATCAGGACATCAAATTTAGATTTAACCGAAGCCGGAGGAGACCATTGCTCAGTAAACAAACATGAAGCAAATATGCTTAGACTATAAGGAGAAGTCGTGATAGTCATGTTACAAATAAAAGAATAATAATCGACATGAATGGGTGTCGAGTTTAAAAGGTGCAGTTACCATTTACAACCAGAAACCTCCAATTATCAAACAAGTAACCGTATTTCAAACCTGGGAATTAACACCTGGTATCAAAACCCTGTGCGGAGCTCAAGGAAAAAGGGAGTAATACAATCTTTCGCATCTAGCTGAGAATGCTATATTAAGCAAACCAAATCGAAACCAGACGAACTAATAGCATAATCGTATTAACAATCTTTGCAGCAAAAGGAAAAAAAATATAAATGTAAAACCCATAATGAGCGGTTATAAAACATTCATGCAAACATAGCATTAAATAAGCAGTCACCTGGGAATAAACCACAGAAAGGTTCGACCCTTGGTTCTGTAGAATATATACATTAAGAAAAACAATAACCGGCGCAAGTGGCCAGCGCACAAATCTTAGAACTGTGCTGAAGGAAAATAATACATTACAGACAATCCGGAATAGGCCTGCGGCCTTATCAACTGATAAGCACAAGTTGTAGCACCATAACCAAAAAAGGGTTCAAGCGAGCTTGCCCAGAAGTAAGCTAGTTCCGCCATTCACTGTGTATCTTAAAATCTATGGAGGCATATGCTTCTTACCCGAAGGGCGACCTGCATAAGGGAACCCGGTCTGGTCACCTACCTTGAAGCTGGTCACGACACCATAACCAAGTACCTGTGACAATAAATTACCCAAAGTAATGATGAGAGCAGGAAAAACACTGTTAAAGAATTCATAACCGAAAACAAATACCAGAGCAAGCAGCGTGCCGGCTTACTACGAATGATGTTGACAGGCAGTGACTCCAGATTAGCCAGAGTGATCTGTTTGGAAGGATGAGCGGGTGAACTCGAATCGCTAGAGACCTGTAGGAGCTCGAAACCCTCTCCAAAATGAGCTCGAGAAAGTTCGAATGCCCAAAGAACACCCTTCCACAACATTTCCTATCACTCAATGTAGATCATTGACCTGGAAGGACTTCTCCTCGCCGTCGATTTTGGCATAGCAAACCCCGAGGAGAGTTTTTGGCGGTGGAAGGCTTGTGTTGTACAGTGGGTAAACTGTGCATGCCAGCTTGGTTCGCTGGAGTAAAGATCCGCGTGATGGACATGGGAAACACCGGCCGGATGCAAGCTCCAAGCGCCAGGTGGATGGGCAGTAAACATGACAATCAACCAACATAACCTGAGTTGACAATCCGGGAGAATGGCTAGCATAAGAGTCCAGCCCCCGATGTCAACAGTAAAACGCACTTTAATAGCTTTAGAAATTTTATGCGGTGTGTATCTAATAAACTGTGAAACCGTAGAAGGGACCTCGAACTCCGAGGATTATGCTATTTGTTAATGTCAAAAATTTACTGACATGCTGTGTAAAGTTTATTTTTCTATCTGTAGTAAAGCTCTCATGGTAATTTTTTTTTTTAATGTATAAATATATGTTTTAACCGGGAGCATTACAAAATTTCAATAGCAAACTAGACTTTCGAGAAGAAACTAGACAAAGCATTGTAGGCATTCGTTGGAATTAATGTTTTCCAACAACATTTAGAGTTAAACCCAAACTATGGACAATTATGAGCTATAAGGCATCATCAAATAACAAGTAGATCCAAAAATCACTCACATTAACCCTGGTAATTTGCAATAAAATTCTAAATTTAAAATATTCTTTATATTATGTTAATATCATTTCTATTTATGAAATCTAAAAATTAAATTACCCATCTATCCAAAGCTGACAACCAATCCTAATCAAGATGTTGTAGTTTAATAACTTTGCTCGGCTTTACCAGTGTAAATATGCAAGTAATTCTTTTCAATCTTAACATTTACCAAAAAAACAACCTATATCCATTATAACTATTAATCTATCATATATATAGTAAGGAATCAAATATTTGAAAGCTACCAAAGGTTCAAGTTTTTCTACTCTCCAAAAATATCAAGTTTTATAAAATTTTATTTTTCCATATGATTGTTTATAAAGAAATGATAAATGTTGTGTGATATGAATGTAAAATTTATTACATAATTTTATTTAAAACAATTATCTTTGTAACGCTATATTTTTTTTATAATATTTTATTATTATTATTATTATTTTTTTTTTTATTATTTTATTTTATATATAACAATTTTTAATTTTTTTTATCAATTTATTTCATATATAAATGTGTAACAATAAGTGATTTGAGAACAACATATTCCTTGTGTTTTTTCCCAAATTTCTTCCTCTTTGTTGTGTGACAAATCCTCCGCCTATTACACATTTTCATTTCTATGTAATGATAATTTTTGAATTCGCTAATTTGTAATTTGATGAAAATTAACCATACCTATATTTTCTAAAGAGTAAACCGTTTAAAATTTTATAAAACATAAATATAATTTAAATAACTTCAAAGTTATTTTAATCATAAATTCCATATAAAACGCTTCTATTTACTATTAATCGTACTTCACTTTTTAGTTTAGTTGATCTTCAACACCTATCATTGTCATCATTGGAGGATTGTACTATCTGTAAGGATTCTCCTATGATTATCGTAAAAATTATACCAATAATATGTAGAATTTTCTTAATAATCAAGAAGACGGGAGGTGAGAAAATATTAGACAAACTATAATATAATATTAACAAGACGGATAAATACCCGATAATATAATCTTTCTATTAACATGACCATAAATACCAGATAATCGTCATTCAACTGTGGCCGTGGCCACAGTATGAATGTAAAATTTAATATAAATTATATTTAAAAATATTACCTGCGTGACACTCTTCTTTTTGTAATAAATTTTTTCTTTATCTTTGTGATACTATATTTTTTATATTATTTTTTAATAAATGTTTTCTTTACTTTTTTACGAGCGTATTCCTTATATATAAATCAATATATTTTTTTTAGAAATATATATAAATTTGTGAAGATAGGTGATTTAAGGGCAACATATTCCCTGTTTTTCCTTGTAAATTTCTCTCTCTGTTTTATGTGAGGTAAGTCTTTTTTCTGTTAGACATTTTGATTGATAGCAACTGATTATTTAGTAACACTGTTAGATAAATCGTTGGATATTTAATGTAGTAATTTTTAGAATAAAAAAAATTGTTGATTCTTTTACATAGCCTTATAACATTTTGTAAAAGAATAATTATTTTTGGGGTTTATATAGAAGTTATTTTAGGTGATTACTTTTGTTATTTGACATTTTGCAAGGGACTAATATTTTTTTTGGTTCATCTAAAATACTATGTTTGCTGTTTAAAGTAATTTTTTGTAAGATATTATATTGGCTACTTAGCATTTTGTAAGTGAATTTTTTTTGTTCTAAGAGTAATTTTAGGTGACTTTGTTATTTGTAAATGGTAGTAAGTGATTTTGTTTAATTTTTTTTATTATTGAATATTAACTGATAATTGAATTCAAATAAAATTTAATAATAAAATAATTTATTAAAAATTTTAATTTAAAAATAAATAATTTGATATATATATTTTTAAATTTTAAGTGTCTTGGGTCATATTAGCTCTTAACATAGATGGATTTTAGTTCACAAAATTTGAAACTGGAGACCTTGACATAATAGATTGACTTAACAGTATACCTTGTCATAGTCTATTCTACACAACCTAACCTAAAATTTTATTATATTTGAAAAATATTTTAAAAAATAAATTATTTATTAATTAATTAAATTAAATTCAAATGAATTTATGTAATATCATAAATTATACTTAGTTTTTTTATGTTACTTTTAAATATAAAATATTGTAGTTTGAGATGTAAAAAGAAATTTCAAAACTAAATTATCTATCAAAATTTAGTTTCTACTTAGTTTTTTGAAATAATATATTCAATTAATCTAATTTTTTTTCATATGAAATTTTGTAGTTTGAAGTAATGTTATTATTGAAAAGTAAAAAGAAATTTCAAAACTAAATTATCTATCAAAATTTTGTCAAATGCATATAAGAATTTCAAAACTAAGTTGTTTCTCAAATTTGATAGTTCCCATCATTTTGACAATTAATCCAAATTTTTTAATGATTTATTAAAAAAAATGTTAAGTGTATTTAATGGATAAATTATTCCTAAAAATCAAATTACCTATCATATTTCGTAATACACTAATTTCAGTTTAAATTAAATAAATTGATTTATTTTTATATACATTTATCTTACATCTATTAAACATAAATCACTAAAATTAAAATTCTAAAAATAAATTATCAGGTTGAAATAAATTATCTATCATATCATATTATGATATGATAGAGTGTAGTGTATTTGATTTGGAAAATATAATTAGGATAGAGTGTATTATTTTTTATTTTGAAAATATAATTTTTAAATATTTATAAATTTATTTTATTGACTAGTTTTAAAAGGAATTTTTTGTAATTTAATTTAATTTAATTTTTTTATTTTTAAAATATAACTTATAAATTTATTTAGAGTAAACTTGAAAAGAAGTATTTTTTTGTAATTTCATAATCAAATATTTGTTTGTTAATTTATAAATGAGAATAAAATACTTTCTATTTCTTAATTTATAATTGTTTTCGGGAAAAATAAAAGGTTTCTATTTATTAATTTATAATTCCTTTTAGGACAATAAAAAACTTTCCATTTTTGTTTCAAATTGTAAAATATTTAAAAAATTATAGAACATTAATGAAGATTTAATGCAATTGAAATGGTTTTTTTTTTTTTAATCTTTGATGTTATTGGGACAATAAAACCTTTTCATTTCTTAATTGAGTCGAGATGCTCATCCTACAACCCAATGTGATGTGTAACTCTGTCTGTTCATCATCAAAGTTGAAATTTCGTTTGTCAGCCCAAATATAACTTTAAAAAAGTTTAAAAGTACAAATAAAATTAAATAACTATACAAAATATTTAAATAATTTCGGTTCATAAAGATAAATTTTCACATGAAGAAATTGGATCACTCTGAGTCATGTTAGATTCGTATTTAAGATGGATTTATGATGGTTTATAATGGTTAAGTTTAAAAATAAAAAAAAAAAAATAACTATACAAAATATTTAAATAATGTCGGTTCATAAAAATAAATTTGCACATGATGAAATTGGATTCCTCTAGGCTCATGTTAGATCCGTATTTAAGATGGGTCTATGCTAGTTTATGATGGTTAAGTTTAAAAATAAAAAAAATTAAATAACTATACAAAATATTTAAATAATGTCGCTTCATAAAAATAAATTTGCCCATGAAGGAATTAGATCCCTCTAGGCTCATGTGAGATCCGTATTTAAGATGGATCTACGATGGTTTATAGTGTTTGTCAGGTTCAGGACATATATATATATATATATATATATATATATTCATTCCTATTTCAAATTCTAAAATATTCTAGAACATTAGTGAAGATAACCATATTATTTGAGAAACAACAATCTAGTTAAAATGGTACTCAAAGATCTATAATAATTAATGTACACTAAGCCATTGTAGAGTCTAAAATACTCTAGAAATCAATTAGACATAAGCCAAGATTTTCAAAATGTTTCAAAATGTGAAAACACTTTAAAGAATAATAAATAACTTCCCATTTTCATTTCAAATTCTAGATATTATAGAACATTAATGAAGATTTCCAGAATATTTATGGATCCGCAATCTTGTTGGTTGTTAAAGTGTTACTAAACCATTTTAGAGTCTAGAATATTCTATAAATTTATAGGACATGAGCTAATATTTCTAAAAATACTTGAGAATGTAAGAATTTATAATTGCTTTCAAAATAAAAGAGGAATTCTAGAAGATAAATAATAGATTTGCATTTCAGAGTCTATAATATTCTAGAAATTTATAAGACATGAGCTAAGATTTTCAAAAATATTTCCAAATGTAAGAATTTATAATTGTTTTCAAAATAAAAGAGAAATTCTAGAAAATACATAAGTAACAGATTTACAAAATATTTAAAAAATGTAAAATTCTACTAAGTCATTACATATTCTAGTTTTGGAAATCTAATTAGAAAGAGTTTTGTCTCGAAATCTAATAAACATAAGTGACAAATTTTTAAAATATTTCAAAACTTGTCATTTAACTAAAAAGTTGTCTCGAAATCTAATAAACATAGGTGACAAATTTTTAAAATATTTCAAAACTTACCATTTAACTAAGTGATTACAGACCATTTTAGAGACATATTTTCAAAATATTACCAAAAAAACCAAACAACGACAAATTTTTAAAATATTTCAAAACTTGCCATTGAACTAAGTGATTACAGAACATTTTAGAGACATATTTTCAACATATTACAAAAAACCAAACAACCTTAAAAGACCTGTATTTCCACTAACCTTAAAATTAAACCTGTAATTTCAATAAAAATTCTAGAGTGTTAACTAGAATTAGGTTTTCGGGCTAATTAATTTGCTTTGTCCTTTGTGTCAGTTGGATGATCTCGTGCCCAGATATGGAGGCCTCATCACCATCAACTACTAACGTGCAGTGAACCTAACAAAAGCCAGCAATGCCAAAGTTCAGTTCCTTCTCTAGGCTGCTTTTGAACGAGGGTCCATCTATGGAGAACTTACCTAGCCATGCCACGTCAAATGCCAAGAACGCGGTCGTGTCCTCTGCGGAGTTGGAATCCTTGCTCCAGGTATTTTCCCACCCGCCAGATTCATCATAGGGCTGCAACGACTCGTTAATGAGTTGGTCTGTGCACAACCTACAGGAAACATCTGGTCGTCTTATGAATATTTTTTACTTTGTTTTGATAAAAATCCATCGGGAACAGAGGGGAAGCAATCCCAGTCTTTGAGAACTGTCATTTCAAGAGTTTTTGGGTTGCAACTAATTGTATGTACCGATGATTTACCTGATTTTCAAGGTGGTGACTACAAATGAAGGAAATGTGTTATAGATGTCACTTTCTTTGACTTGAATCTTACCTCTAGGGAACTTTTATTCATGCTCTGGAAAAAGGAAAATGAATTTTAAATAATTTTAAAAGGCTTTAATCTGAATGCAACTTAATTTTGAATACCATTATAATACAAATGTTTAATATGTTTTTGGAAAATAAAAAATTGAAAATTGGTCATTTAAATGTTTAATATGTTTCTTAATTTTTTAGTAGTCATTTTGATTTGATTTAGATATTTAATAGAAATTATAATAATTATTATGTTTTTCGGATTAATCATATGTTATAGAATAGGTCGATGTTTCGAAACAACTAATGTAGTTTATCCTCGACAAATGGTGAGAAAAACAGTCTTAACAAAAGATTAATATTGAGAAATTATAATATTTATGTGTATATTATACATATATTAATCAATGAATATTTAAATGTTTAATATGTTTCTTAATTTTTTAGTAGTCATTTTGATTTGATTTAGATATTTAATAGAAATTATAATAATTATTATGTTTTTCGGATTGATCACATGTTATAGAATAGGTCGATGTTTCGAAACAACTAATGTAGTTTATCCTCGACAAATGGTGAGAAAAACAGTCTTAACAAAAGATTAATATTGAGAAATTATAATATTTATGTGTATATTATACATATATTAATCAATGAATATTTTTTTTTTCTAGTTAAGACTAATCTAAGTACTCACAGGAGATTTGAACCGGTGACCTATCACAAGGAGTGCCTTAACAGTGCACCCATTCACCATCAATCCAAAGCCCCGTGGGCCTAATCAATGAATATTTCATTTATATACCATTGAAAAATTAAATAAACCTTAATTGTTTTTTATTAACTTCAACTTAATTCATACTTTTTTCTCCCACTGTATTTTTACGCAATAAGGCAGGCGTTCTCGGGGAAAAACTCCCCAGCTACCACTTTGTACTCCTATGCACCGTCATATCCAATGTTAGATGATTGAAAGTTCTTCCACCATTAGATCCCACTACTTTAAGTGTCAACTAAATCTTGATTTGTGCAACGTTCACCTTGTTAGTCTTTATTATAACCCATGAACATATTGTACATTGCAGGTACTTTGCCGATCTTTCCTTCATTTTGTTCTCCTGAGCCATCGTGCCAAGGGCTCTGTAATGACTTGAGGGTTTTCTTGTTTCTATGGCCTATAATCAAGATTTTTGCTTTTGCTAAAGGTTTTTTCACAACTTCCTTTGTGCTACATTTCTCGCGTTTTTTTTTTCCTATTTGTTCATTATCCTTTTCAATTGGAGTTCTCCATTACACCCTTGTTTTTCTTTGGAAAAATCGCAGGGAATTGTCTTTACACATTATTACAGGGTGCTGCAGAAGCAGAGTTCAGGAACAATTCGGCTTCTTATGTTTTTAAAACTATAACTTTATCAGGAAACTAAATACTTTTGTAGTGAATTTGACAAATCCCAAAAATTTCTGCTTCGTCCCTTATGTCTTTCTCACAGCTGCTCAACAACTTTTGTCAAATTTATCATTTGATATTGTATTTGGATCTGCAGCGAATCAATTTGCTTCTCGTTCAAATGTAGATTCGTCGGGTCACCCCATTTTTTCTTTGGCTAAGTTCTGGGGAGATATAACCCTTGATGACTGTCAACAATGTCTGTCAATAATAATCGATTCTTTGTTCACCGATAATTTTGGAAATCTAGGAGCTGGGGCCTTGGCGGGATGCTTCTTTGTTCCATATGAATCCAATGTCTCTTTGAATCCCGTGCCTCTAGCAAAAACACCAGAAAAAAGTATACCAAAAAAGTACACATAGTTTTAGGTGCTCATGGCAACTTCCTTCTCCTATTAGTTCTGAATTTTCATTTGTACCGCAGTTCATTATATGTGGGACGACTCACAAATCAATGAAGATGAGAAATCGATTAGGCAAGGAAATTCCTATTTAAGATTGATTTCACAATTTTTAAAATGGAAACATTGGTAGCTATCATCGATGCTCGGTGAGGGAGGATTTGGCAGTGTATACAAGGTAACATACCTTACAAAATCTTAGCATTACAATAGTAGATTGATAGGTACAAATGAAAACAAATACAAAACCTAATTCATTAGGAGGACAATTACTTGCCTAATTTAGAGTGAATCTTCACCTTAATTTCTCAGCTACTCAGGGAACTACTCTGGAGAAAAACAAAATAATAGTGAACAAATTGTCCTTAAGGTCTATGCAAGGAAAAAAAGAGTTCTTGAATGAAGTTAAGATGGTGGCCAAAATTCAACATTGAAATCTTGGGAGGTTACTTGGTTGTTGCATAGAGGGATCAAAAAGGTTTC
Source organism: Pinus tabuliformis (assembly GCA_031772625.1). Lineage (NCBI taxonomy): Eukaryota > Viridiplantae > Streptophyta > Pinopsida > Pinales > Pinaceae > Pinus > Pinus tabuliformis. Next base: position 584,745,968 of record CM062819.1, on the reverse strand, counting down.
TTGTCTATGAATGCTTGCCCAATAATAGCCTTGATAAAATTCTATTCGGTGAGCCACTTCCATTTTACTCAGTGTGAATGAAACATTGATGTAGGACTCCTTGAAATATTTACAATTTAATATCATGCATGGTTGATACAGATCCAAATAAATGCAGAGAAATTGATTGGCAGAAGCGTTACTCCATCATACATGGAGAAAATACAGGGCTTCTTTACTCACATGAGGATTCTCATATTGAATAATAATATCAAATTGAATAATTGGTGAGATGGTCGATGCAATTCATAATTTTACATTATTTTAATTTTAAAAATATCTTTAAAATATTCATGAAAATTGTGAAATTGACTCAAAATACCAAAAGCATACACCAATGTCCATCGAGCACCGAGAAATAGCAATATGGTTATGAATTACATGTTGAAACAATCAAATTTAGAGTATGAATATCAAAGTTATAGACCAATGTCCATGGAGCACCCATAAATTGCTATACATTGGTCTATCTTGTTATATAATTGAAACTTGAAAAATCACTAAACATTTTTCTATCTTGTTGAATTAAGGCTTCTGTGATCCATATTAAGTTTATGAGAGATTTTTCGGCATAAATCACATGATATTTCATTTGTCAACG